>JANPWX010000215.1:1363510-1378096 GCA_024734555.1 Trochalopteron elliotii
GGGAAGGGAAGGGAAGGGAAATTCCATCTGAGGACATGTAGTTATTCTCAGAAAATGAAATAATGAAACGATGGCTTTGGCCATTAAAAAAAAATGTTAATGGGAACTATTGCAAAAACTGGTTCTAGAGAGAGTGGCAATTTCTCAAGAAAGACAAAAGGAATTAAATCAAATAGAGGAGGAGAGCATTGAATCTCAACAGTTTATCTAATTCTTCCTGAATAAAATGTAATTTCTATCCCTAATTTATATTCATTTTCCTTAGAAAGTATTGATAATAGCTAAGGTTCGATAAAAGACCCCAGAGAACTGTTACAAGCAAGTTATATTTATTTATATTTTTAAAACATATTCCTATTTATAAGCTAATAAACATATTTGAAATAAGCAGGTTATATAGACAGGCAGTTAAAGTTTTCCTTAATACTGATGCGTTCATCTATTTTCCTCTGTTTTCTTCTCCTTCATGACTTTTACACTTGTCTTTTCTCAAATCCTCTGCCTCAAATCTATGCAGAGGCCCACAACAATTTTTGGATTTGGTTTTTTGGGGGCAGAATTTGGGTTTCTGATGGTTGGTTTTTTGGGGGTTTGTTTTTGGTTTTGTTTATTTGGTTTTTTGTTTTAGCTTTGTTTGTTTAGTTGTTTACTTTATTTGGTGTGGGGTTTTTTCTTTCTTTCTAGTAGCTTCTTCATGTCCCAGGTTCCAAACTGAAAGATCCATGTGGGAATGAAGAGTGACAAGCCCTTACATGCAAATGCCTTGTCTATCTTTCTGCATAAAAAATACTAGATTGATTTTCATGGGAGTAAAGACAGGAGTAGTTCTGAGCTCAGCAGAAAGCTGTCAGGCTGAAGCTGAACATATACAGGCTTGTTGGCATTAGGCCCTTTGCTCTTTATAAAGTGGGAAAGGATCCAATATCCTTTTCTGTGCTTTGTAGCATCATGATCACTCACTGCAGTTACTTCTATGAATTACCAACTAGACTACCAATAAGTGGTGATTAGTGACCATTTCCTCTTTCGTCATTCAAAGAGGGATTTCTTCGTCAACATTTCAGAGGGTTCAGACAAATAATAAATCATCTATATTACCTGACTCACCTGCATTGCTGTTGAGGAGGGGAAAAATGCTGCGTTATGCTGTTGGGCCCTATATCTCAACAAAACCACAGTAAAAAATACCTTCCATAAGATTTCTGCTGTATTTGATGGGAAAACCTGTTCTCCAGAGCCCTCCCAAGATGTGGTTCTTCATCATAAACAAAGCCTCCAGTCTGCTGTACCACTGAAGTTCTGCTTATTTTCAAAAAATACAGATTTCACAAACACTGAAAGAGTTTTTGGTGGAGAAGAGAGATAAGGAGTCAGAGTCTGGATGTCATTTCACAGCAAAACTCCCATCTCCCTTTCTTCTTTGGAAAGCTCTTAGCACTGCCATGGTGTATATATGAGGGTTAAGATAGAGCCCAATTTTTATGTATAGAGCTATTCAGAACAGCAAAAGGAAAAGGTTGCTACACAATACAAGATCTGTCTATTCTTGCGGAGAAAATTAGGCACCAGCAAGGTTGTTTTAAAAGAAGGATGTGCAGCACAGGTGACTCTGCCATTGCTCAGGAAAGAAAATCCACTGTAAACGAGAGCAATAGAGACTTTTCTTTGGCAGTTTTTTCAGCTGCTGCTGCTGGAATTCTGAAAAAATGGAGATGAGAAAAAAGTATCTGAGTTACCCAGGAATACCAAGGTGTTTGAAAACATTAAAGCTATATTCACGTGTGATCTTTTAGACAGCAAAACTATTTTTCTAGTGCTGGTAGAGGTACTTAAGGGACTGTTTCTTTGGAACCTTTTGAAAATAAATTTGAAAGGTTTTACACATGCTGATACTAAGACTATGTAATATGCTTGACTTCAAAAATAGTTGGACACAGGGGTACTCTTCTATAGCTTTAAAATAATTTAAGCAGTAAAAAGCAAGAAATAAACAGTGAGGATTTATTTAGCTTTAAGAAACTGGTAAGGAGTTGAGAAGATTAACTGGCATGTCCTGCCAAAGCTGATTGACTACAAGCAGCTTCTTCTTACAGGTTCAGCAGCCTGGTGAGCCCCTGTGCAAGTGATAAACTGGCATCAAGGGGATTTGCCCAGGTGTGCTATAGGCAAATGGAGTCTATGCCTTTTTAACAACGTCCAGGTTAGCAGCTTATAAGTCACAGATCAATCCAAAGAACTTGGGTGCCTTGCAAAAGTTACATCCTAAAAGTAGCAAAAGCATTACAAAAGAATATATAGTGAAAAGTTGACAGTCACTCAACAAAGCCCAGGCACACATTCAGTGAGACACACACAGGGAAACAGCTTCTTATGGTTCAGCTGCTCATGTTCTAGCAGCAGATGCTTATCTCTTCTTCTTTATGGTTTACTACACAGTGACTCAACTCAGAGCAGCATTTAACTCAAGCTCTGGATCAAAGATTAGACTCTATCCCAATAAAATTTTTTTCTAAAGACACAGTTTACCGGTGCAGTGTCTATAAAGAGGCTTGTCTGCCTTACATTTTTCTGGTCCAATAGGAAAATAATTTTTGCCAAGGGTTTAAACTTCTGTGTTGCCCTTTAAGCCATTTAACTCAGTCACACCCTGTAATGCCAATTTTTTTTTCTCTAGCCATTAAAAATTACAATTTAAAACATTGTTTTACTCTTTGTGTTACAGCAGCTTCCAGAAATGTCAATCCAATGGCCTCAAAATTTTGGTTTACAAACCAAACAGATAAATGGAAACCAGAAATAATAAAAAATCCATATTATAATCTTTTTTGAATGTTTATTTTAAATTGTTTCAAAAGCATTTGCAGTAGTCATAAACAAGGTATTAGTTAATGTGTAAAGCTGTGATAAAGCCCAAAGTTATAGCTCATTTAAGCCCTAAGACACTACTTTGTCCTTTTATTCAGTGTCTTCCTTAAAGTGTAATGACTTACTAAATGTCAGAGTAGACAGAATCAGGGAATATCTCAGTCAGCAACTTCTAAATCAACAACTAATTAGAAAATTTAGAATGCATCTTATTTGCATGTGCAAATTTCAGCTACTGCAAACATATTGGGGCTGTTCCAAAATCCTTTAAGCAGCAGTTACTGTGGTTACAAACAATGGACAAGGAATCTTCTATTATCGCTTTAATATTTAAATATCTAAAATCTAAATCTAAATACATGGTAAAAATCTTTAATAAAATATATATTTTTTTAATTTTTCTTATTAAAATTTTAATGTTATATGCCTTATAGTATTGATGATGTCTTATAATTTTCTCAAATTTTTGAGTTTGGAAATGGAAACGGTTTCTACTTCTACAGGATGAAGCAAGATAATGAAATATTCTTTCCTCACTGAAGTTTCCATATTCTTAGAGCATTCTTTGTACTTTTTCTACATTTTCCATCATGCATTAGAATACAAACAAATGTACGTAACATCACTGAAGTCAATTAATGAAATTGCTCCTTTGTCAGTCGACCTATGGATAAAACAAGTCGCAGCTTGATCCATGTCAAATGCAAATACAAAAAAGATGTCTTGCAAGGAGCTAGCCCAGATATCATTCATGGAGAGCAAAGAACTTGATACAGGTTTGTTCACTGTCTGCTGAATCTCTCATAATTTTTTTACTTCCTTTCTCTATCTACCCAGAATATTTTTCTAAACTTGGCATGTACCTCTTTCTCCATGTGTTCCACCCTTCCAATTCCCACTCATTCCCACACATTTAGTTTCCTGAGGCAAACATCCTTTGTTTCTACATCCATACTGCTCCAGCAACACTTGAAGAAGTCAAATTCTTCTCTTTGCTACTGCAGCAACTCTAGGGAATATTTCATGTGGAATTTTGATAAAAATAAAAAAAAGATAGATGTCTTAGAGAGGATCCTCACCGAAATAATTTTAAGAAAGAGCCCAATATCTTTAGATGACATGTTCACTTGCAAAAATCTCAGCTTTTCCATTCCAATGAATATTTTCCATTTAAAATCAACTTGCATTTAAAAAAAAATCAAATAGTTCTGTTACCAAGGAATCAAATTAAATTAAGTTCACTATTTATCACTCCTGTCACCCTTGTTAATGGCAAATTTAGGAACAGGCAAGCTCCAAAGAACAATCTTTCTGGCTTGTAGCCTTTTTCTAGGTCACATATTGGCATGACCCATGTGCTAAACTTGTCAGTCACCACTCACAATCAGACAGTCAATCAACTTCCCAACTTCCCAAGTTTCCTTCTGTTTCTCATCCTTGTTAGCTAGCTCTATACTATATGCTTACCTGATATATGCACAAAGGACACTGGTTTTGGCAAAGTAAAAAGAAAGAACTGAAGTCCTGGGCTGATTTATCATAGACTTTTCAAATATCTGCTTTTATAATATAAAAATATGATGTTGTTTCCATTTGTGAGAAGAATATATAAAATACAGTGCACTCAATCTGTTTCATTACACTTTTGTGTTCCTACTTTTAATAGACTACAAAATTTTTGGCTGAACATACGTTTTACATTACCAGCTTTTGATACAATTTTTAAGATATTGTGATATAAATAGGTTCTTTTATCATTTTAAGTGCTAATTCAGGAAAAAAAAAGTAAAATTTTCTTTCTAAAGACATAACTTTCTATCATGCTAGAGGTATCATTTTTCTAATTAGCAGATGCTAAAATTTTTCTACAGAATTGCTCTGTAGTATACCAAGGAACCATTTATGTAGTTCAGTGATAACAAATTGGTAATTTCTTCAGTTCCTAGTAGGGCTCCACAGAGCTCCATTTTAGGCCAGGTTATCTTCAATATCTTCATAAACAACTTGAACACAAGGTTTAGTGAGTTTGCCAGTGATACTAAATTGGGATGAGCTGTTGACTCCCTCGAGGGCTCAGAGGCCCTGCAGAGAGATCATGACAAATTAGATGACTGGGCAGTCACCAAGTCTATTAAGTTCAACACAGAAAGTGTCAGATTCTGCATCTGGGATGAGGCAACTCTGGATGTACAGACAGAACTGGGGAAGGAGAGGCTGGAGAGCAGTGCCAGGGAAAGGGTCCTGGGGGTCATGGTTGATGGCAAGTTGAACGTGAGCCAGCAGTGCCCTGGCAGCCAGGAGGGCCAAGCGTGTCCTGGGGGCATCAGGCACAGCATTGACAGCCAGGCAAGGGAGGGGATTGTCCTGCTCTGCTCTGCACTGGAGCAGCCTCACCTTCAATGTTGCGTGCAGGTTTGGGTGTCACAATATAAAAACGACATTAAGCTGTTAGAGAATGTTCAAAGGAGGACAACAAAGATGGTGAAGGGTCTGGAGGGGAAGTCATATGAGGAGCAGCTGAAGTCACTTGGTCTGTTCAGCCTGGAGAAGACTGAGGGGAGACCTCATTGCAGTTACAACTTCCTCATGAGGGGAAGAGGAGGGGCCGGCACTGATCTCTTTTCTGTGGTGCCCAGTGACGAGACCTGAGGAAATGGCCTGAAGTTGTGTCAGTGGAGGTTTAGGTTGGATATCAGGAAAAGTTTTTTTACCTGAATAGTCATTGGGCACTGGAACAGGCTCCCCAGGGGAAAGGATTACCTGTTTTTGTTCCCCCAGAATATACAGTACTATACAGTATTGTGCTATGTAGGTTGAAATGCTTTCAAATGAGAAAAAGAACTGAATACAGATTCCTCATTTTGGGCTTTTCCTAGCTAAGAGAGGAGTATTATCATTACCAACTTTTTATGTATTTACCTTACCTTTGTTTTAGGATATCAAATGTCCCAAAAATGTTTTGTTCCCGTGGCAAACTGCTTACTTTTATGTTTTCTCTTTTCTTTTTTTTTTTTAATTTTAGTAGTCCAAGTAACCTATTTTCATTGAAAATTGATCAAAATCTGTTCCTTATTTTGAATCATACTTTTCAACATAGGCTTCTTAGTTACCTTAGAAATTTTGGACAACATCTGACCCTACTTCTCATTAGTTTTGTTCATCTTCCAGCCCTGTTATTTTTTTAATCCCTCATTCTGCACCAGGTGCAGCTTTAGTGCCTGTGTTGTTTTTTTCCTGACCATAGTAACTATCTCTGTTCCCCACACTTGACTCCATCCTTGCTTTAATCATTGAGCTTAACCATCCACAACCTAGTCCTGTTTCCTTTAGAGCTTTAGTTCCACCTCCAACAAAGTGAGAAAAAGATTGTTATCTCGATCTATTCTAAGAGAATGTGCACAGAGTTAGAATTTGGTGAGGATTCAGGTAGCTATGAACTTTTAAACTTTCAATAAGGACTTAAAATATTTTCATTTCATTTAATTCCTCATTCATTTTTCCTTTAGATTCTTATTCCAGCTATTTACTGTGATAATCAAAGCATGAAAACAGTAACACATCTTTCCACACTGTCATTCAAATCCAGGGAAGAGTTATAGGGACAATCCTTTTTTGTGGTAAAATCTACTGGAATAGCTGCTGTTCACAGTGACACCAGTTTAGTCAAGAGATGCTTTGGTCTACTTGACTTACCGCAAATTAGAAAAGGAAAGGAAATAAATTAACAAAATCAGGATCCTAATATTTATATTTGGACAAGATTATTGTTTATTATCTTTGTTATTAATGCTAATGAACATATTTATAAAGATATATAAAAGAAATTACAAATAAATAAATAAATAAGTTTCCAAGATATCTAAACATAGAGAATTAGAGTTATCATTAGAAATTAACAGAGTCCATGAGATTTTTTTTTATTCAAAACTGATCAGATTTGAAGTTTCTGGTGAGGGTGATTACATGAACAATCCAGTCATAGAATAGTTGATGGAAAAAAATGCTAAATTCAAAACAAAGGTTGGCAAAGATATTTCTAGGTCATCTTTGAAAAATTACACTGAAAAGCAGTAAGTGACTATGTAAAGGAGCAAGTCTTGCAATAGCATCTTAGTACTTCTTGGAAGCAATTTCTCATATACTTTGGAATGATTTAAGGTGGAAAACACACTTAACATCAGGTCCAGCTGTTTAACCCAGCATGACCAAGTCCACCACTAAACCATGTCTCTGACTGCCACATCTACACATCTTTATATCCACCCAGTGGTTGTGATTCCGCCACTTCCCCAGGCAGCCTGTTCCAACATTTTTGTGGTAGGCTGGCCTTGGCTGGAAAACAGGTGTCTACCAAGCTGCTCTATCATTCCTTTCCTCAACAGGCCAGGGTGAGGGAAAATAAGATGGAAAAAAACCCCTAAAATCCTGGGTCAAGATAAAGGCAGTTTAATTTAAAAACCAAAAATAAACAAAAAAAAACCCAAAAAACCAAACAAACAAACCAACAAAAAACATCAAAACCACCACCACCAAAAAAACATTTTTAAAAAGTATTCCCTTCTTCCCATCAGCAGCTATTTCCTGGCCCTTCCCAGGGAGCAAGGCTCCAGGACACATAGAGGTTGCTCCAGAAGACAAACCTTGTAATAATTAATGCAACCCTCCACATGCACACAATTTCTGTCAGCTTTTCTTTTCTTGATCAGCAGACATCATAAGGTATGGAATACCCCTTTGGACTGATTGGGTCAGCTGTTCTGGCTATGTCACCTCCCAAGTTCTTGCCCATCCTCAGCCTACTGGTGAGAGGGGAATGCACTCATGGTGTGGTGACCCCACGCAGCAGTAGCCAAAACACTGGTGTGTTTTCAATTCCTCACTAACCACCAATATAAACCAATACAACCTCCTTTCAGGTAGCTGTAGAGAGTGATAGAGCCTCCCCTGAGATTCCTTTTCTTCAGGCTGAACAATACCATTGCCCCAAGCTACACTTTGTAAGACTTGTGTTTAAGACCTTTCATCATTCACACTGACCATTTTTTTACGTCTTCTCAAACAGTTTCTTTATCTTCCTTTTTCTTTCAAGGTACTGGCACACTGCCTGTCCCTGCTCTGATAGCCAGTGTCCCCCTGGGATCTTTGGGATACTCACATCTTTAGCAAAACATCCTGAACAGCCACAGTTGCTGAGACAGGAACTTGAGTGTGCACTGTAGATCCCAGTGAGACACCTAAAACTATCCATGAGGCTGTTGGCCCAAAATAAAGATTGAAGAAAAATTATAACACAGAAGAGAAAGTTGGCCACCCAAGTTAGACCTGGGAATTGCAAAGGGTAGTTTTTAAATAGGGAAGGAGTCAGCTTGAAAGAAGCATAAAGGGAGTGCAGCTATCGGTAGCAGTGCAGAGAAACCTTGCAGTGGAAATGACAGCAGTCAATGCCAGACTCACCACTGCCAGAAATTGTCCTGGAGTATCACAATCACTCCAAGGCCAGGCAGAGCAGGCTCTCTGTTTGCCATGAGCAGCCTGTGGGGTAGATGACAGTATGAGGGTGGAATGTCCAGGGACCTGGCATGTATATGCAAGTGTGATCCTTGCTGCCGTTGAAAGGAGAAGCATAAGACACACTTAAAACTTCCCATGAGAGAGATGTGCAGCTTGGAAGGGTGGTACTTGTCACTGACATTTTCCCCTCTGTGATAGGGGTGCATTTAACTTGGGGCAGGAGACGTGGATGTAATTCCAATTTTCTAGAATTGAGCACAGAAAGATGCTCATAAATGTCCAAATGTATACTAACATTTAGTAAGTGACTATCATGGTGATCTATCTGTTGAGTTGCTGGTAAAGGTCACTAATTGCTGCTACATTATATCATACTAACAAATTAAATCATTTTTATCCTGATCTAGTTTAATCTATGCAAGCTTAGTCTGCAAAAAAAATTCTAAAGAAATAACTTTTTTAAATGATTTGCATAGAAGAAAGTTACCAGAACTGAAGAGAGGACTTTTTTCATTGTCTGGTCACTGATTGCCTAATACCCATTAAATGTCCTTCAAAAGGACACAAAACCCAAATCCATCAAACCCACAAATGCAATTTAAAAACTACCAAAAAAAATTAGTGTTTGTTGCTCAAAATTACAGCTAGATAAGAAGTTATGAAATGAGAAAGATGAACAAAGAAAAACAGTCATCAAAAGTATTGGTGAAAGGAATAAAGGATAGAAAGTGCGTGTGTGTAGATTTCCATTATTTAGGTACTTCTATAGATGTTTCTTTCCTTTTTAAAAAAAATTCTCAACTCAATTAACAGTTTCCTATAACAGCTGTACAATTTCCTATTAATTGAGAGATGGGAGAGGGAGAGCATGGAGAAATATTTCATATCTATGAGAGGTAACTTATATAAAGCTTGAAAAATATATTTTTCCAGATTACCTAAATATGAAAACAATAAATACAGTTACACCTTCACTATATGACACTGGAAAGAGACAATCCAAAGATAATTATTAATTATTAATAATTATTATTAATTATTGTTCTCATTTTTTCTGAGTTACTCAGACAACTGAGCCAAGGTATTCTTTGGTCAATGTTTGCTGTGAGAATGCTCAAGGAGTTGAGAAAAAAAAAATATTACTGTCCTGTATGGCAAACACAGTTCATAAGTATTTTTAATTAGAAAAAAACAGGAAATCATTTTTCAACACTTCATTCTTCTGTAAATCAATCATCTATTAAATAACTGACAAAAACAATCCTAAGAATATTACACAAAAAAGAATATGACTTCGAGGACTCATGGCAAAATAACTCAACAAAACAAACAATCAAAGATGGTTGAAGCTTCTGTCTCCGTTTTCTTTTCGTTTTTTTTTTTTTTGCATTTAATCTTGCAATTAGTCAAAACCAATTTAGAGTAAGGAATTAAGCTGCTGGTGGGGGTTAACTCTTTCTAGCCAATGATATCTGCATTCCAGTTAAATAGCCTCAGCCACTAACAAAGCAATACAGGTGAAGGTGTTTGTATTTTGTTGATGGTGCAGATTTGAAAGCTAGCTCACCATTCAGACAGGAGGAGTACAATTACTTTCAAGTTAACAGTGCAAGAAATATGAAATGGTATCTGAATACAGCAGAAAATTTGTGGGGAAAGTATTTCCATCATTTTCTAAACACAAGAAACATATAATATGGTTTGTTTGAGGGTATTTATTTTCTTGGAGTTTTAACTTTTGTGAATCACTGGTACTTTTTTTTCCTTCCACAATTATTTGCACCCTAATTTAAGCTATTTAGATGTCAAGGGATCTAACACAAATACACAACTGCTACTTAGATGTTTAAATTAGCTAAATTGAGCCTGAAGTTAATTGCACTTGTAAATTGCTTGCCAAGTAAAGGCCAGTTTGTCAACCCAGGTGCACAAAATATTTGCATGTACATCACTTTCAACATTCACAATTCCTAATACCTCCCTACAACATGTGCTTCCTTCCCCATTATAACTTCTATATATGAGTATCAGATATCCTGTTTACCAACGTTAATTATACATTTAACCTTTAGTCCTCTAAAAACTCAATCCCATGTCACCTTGTCCCTTTTTTCATCCACAACCCATGGCAGACCAACTGCTCTGTGGTTATCCAGACGATCCTGTTCATTCCTCTGCTCACTGGCACACTCTGAAACTGCTCTCAGCTTTTTTTGAGTTCTGTTGGTATACTAAAATCTACTGGAAGTTAAAGACACCATTTTCAAGATAATCGATAAACCAACATCTTTCAAACTAATGCTTTTATTACTTTTGTGTGAATAATACAGTTATTGATATAAAATTTTCCAAAGCAAAATATTACAGTTCACATCTGCTCCTTTATTCTACTATACTGTAACAACAACAATAACATATTGTGAAATCAAAGATAGGATGCCATTATTTTGAAATACTCAATTTTTACGTAGGGGAGGAAATGGTGAAAATAGCAGCTAACAACTTTGTTGAGAAAAAAAATTTATTATATTTTCTCCAATTTCCAATCTATGTATAAATGATCTTCAACAAAATATCATCCATATGACAAAATGACTTCATCTGATTCAAGCATAGTTCTACCATGATTATATTTTTTTCTTAAAAAATCCAGGACTAAACTATGAAATTCAGTTATAGGCTCATTCAACTCTCATTAAAAAAGGTGGATCTTTTACTCTTGTAATGTCTTTTTTTAACTCTGTCCTAAGGTCTTCTGGTGACAATCACCATATTGTTAAATATACAGTGAGCAGCTAGAGCTGTTGATTTAAAAAACTGTGTCAAGTCTAGTATGCAGTGTCCCGAGATACTAAGTTTTGACAATGAAAAACTAAATTGATGCTGTTGAAGACAGATGACTGTCTGTCTGATCTCAGAGGCTGGTGATCTCAGAGTTTGGGGGATTTCTTCTAGTTCCTCAGCTTTAGTCTTTTTAATTTGTTATCCCAAGGCATTGAAAGACAGAATGACCCAATTTCAAAAATGAGTTGTAATCACTAGGGATTTTTTTTTTTGTGAGAGACATTTCAAAATATAATCTGAAACCCTGATGGAAATAACAGTGAATAGCTCATCACCCTTCAGGAGGGTGAATCTGAAATGTTTTCTCATACAAAGACAAATCAGGTATGTGAAAACTTGTACTGAGCTGACATTTTGCCTTCTAGGCAAAATGTCTCTTATCACTAACTGTGAAGTTTCAATCCTGAACTTCATATACTTGATGTAAGAGTTTAGGAAGGGTGAGATTTAAAATAGATCTGAGCGTCCTGGTATCTCTAAGATTAGGAAATAGGTTGTAAAGACATCTTGTTCAGATAGTAATAACACAAAAATATCATGTTATTTTCCTCTACAGACTTGATCCTGAAGAAACTCTCAGATGGAAAGAAGTGATACAGCTACTGTCAAAGAAAAAGTAGAAATCTATAGCAAAATTCATCTTGATACAGCTAGATAAACAAAGTGAAATGATGAATATAAATGATTTCTTTTGATAGCTATTTCTCTCCAGGATTTCAACTTTAAAAGAAATCTTTCATAGTATAAGAAATCTCAGGTGTTACACAAGTGCACCAGTATTTCTTTTTCATCTTAAGAGTTACTATTTTATTACCTAATGTTTACACTCTTTTTTTCTAACACCTAATTCCAAAAGGAAATAGAAAGAAATTTTGACAGTTCATATGTACTGCTCAGTCATCTTTGTATTTTATGAAAATTATGAAAATTAGAAAAAACATTTTAAAAAGTATTTATACTTCCCAGAAGCAGTTGACAAGCAGGAGTTGCAGACATCAGGGTGAAAGGAGATGGGTGGTTTTCATACATAATAGCAGTAACTGAAAGACAGCAGCAGCCACAACAAGAAACAGAGAACATTGATCCCACAGTGCAGGTAACAGAACAAAATTTATAAACTCATAGAAGTGATGAATAAATAGATTTGCTCATGCATTAAATAGGCTGCATCTTGTGAAGCAACAACATCTAGTAATACCCTACTGCTGTGGCACAGAATTAACATAATCTCAGGTACAGATGGGCTGCTGGGGGACAAAACTAGGAATTTGTCTCTAGAGAGTTTGAAGGCCTGAAAGGCAGGAGATACTTTTATAACATAGTTATCATACATCTTTAGTATTTGAAACTAGTATGAGCTTTTGAAGCATTCTGAACACCTTACCCAGTTCCTTGGGCACTAGCCTCCTTCCAGATGAGGCCAAACTGCTAGACACAGTTCGGCCACTTTTGGTATCCAACTGTATCTGTTGCCATTTTCCACTCTTGGAACTGTGCTCTCAATGTTTACTCAGTAATATATTGTATTGGAAAAGAGGTCTTACCTAAGTGGACTGAAATGAATAACACTTCTAAGCACTGGTAATTTATTTCAGTTCTTTATTTGTCTTTGTTATTTACTAAATTTGTTAGTTTCATTGCTAATGTTTAATCACAAAGCACCTGATAATATCTCTGAAGACCTCAAAATATCAAATAAATAAAGTTGGGATAATTCTCATAGCTTAGCTGCCAGTTTGGGATATAATTGTGCTGTATCTGCTGAATAGGCAAGTTTGGGGCCTAGAGTAGAGAGTTCATACCTCTGGTTTCTTTATAGCTTCTAGGAGGGAACTTGAGACTTTTTGCTGCATCCCACTCTGAATATCTTTCCAAAGGCCTCTTCTATTTTCTGTACACAAAGCCCAGGCAAAGTAGCTCCCTAAATATATCAGGTGTGCAAAGTGGACCCCCTTTAGAAGGTCATCCTGGTGCTGGAAAGTCATCACTCACACTGGTAGTGAAAGGGCAGTGGAGACATGCGAGAACATAGATCATGCTTCCATCCTGAAAGCCAGCTCCTGCCAACAGACAGGAATATCCAGTATTGAGGCTGCCAGAGGCTCAACCCAGCTTGGCCCAACAAGGATTCAGATAAGGGATTTTGCCAGCAGCAATTTAGAACAAGAAGATTTTTGGCATGGGCAAATGCTTGCCAGAAGAGGTCCTAAATGGAGGTGGTGAAATACAATGATTGAACTGAATGTGGAATATCACACAAAGAAAACACTTGTTATGGGTTATCTAACAGTTTGAAATGGAGAGGGCTTTTTTCATTAGTTTGTAGCTTTTCTTCATTGTAGAAAGTTCTATATTAAACTACACTTGCCCAGCATGAGTAAACCAATGTCATCTGTCTTGAGCTGTCAAAGTCAAAACTCCTGCTGCACAAGGCTTCCCTGGACAGACAATGATAAGAGATGGACCCCTGAAGAGGATTATCTGGCCTGAGATTCCTCCAGAGCTTTCTCAGATGATATTATCAGGCACCAATATTAACTATGTTTCTAAATGACAAGTCTGGTAGGTATGACAAATCCAGGAGTAGGTAGTAGTTTTCTCTTCACTGTTATTGTAATAAACATAGCCAGATTCATTGAAGAGAATTAGAATTTTTTCTGAATTATGGGAAGTTTTCTTCTGCTTATCTGCAATATTGTTGAAATCCCATTGCCACTCCAGGTAAAATGGGATCCAGGGTCCAAGCCTGTTAAACTGCAATGCTACCATTGAAATCTATAAGACTTTCCTATACATGGCAGTTCTGTGCTCTCCTAATCATGCTTCTTAGCATCTGTGATCCAAATACAATAAATCACACAAGCACTTTAGCCTTTATCTAGAACTATATAAGCAACTGGACAAACAATCCAGTCTTTTCCTAATCATGAAAATCTTTTCAAATTCCTTCCTTCCTTTCTGACTACAGAGAGGACCAGGTGCAAGTGGCTTATATTTGTGAATTGTCTCATCAATTTTGCTTTATAGTGCTCAAGTCTATGAATAGTCACAGGATTACATTTCATCACATTGTTGCTATGTTTTTTTCTTATGTACCTACATTTTGAAGGGAAAGTTTCATGTTTCATTTATTGTTCGATCCCCTTTTTTCAATATATTTAGGCCATTGTTTTTGAAAAGTTGCTCTGAGATCACTGGGGTTTTTTACTGCACAGCTGATTCAGCGATTAATGTTGCTTCCAAACTGTTTAAGCTTTTGTGATGGAGCATTTACAACTGAAATAGCACAAGTTCAAAGTCATTTAGCATAGCAACTACTATTCAGTCATAATCTTCCTTCCCTTCCCTTCCCTTCCCTTCCCTTCC
>JANPWX010000215.1:1383093-1428296 GCA_024734555.1 Trochalopteron elliotii
ACGAGGGCCTGAGGCACAAGTTTTAGCAAAGCACTGAAACAAATGTTTATTTAAGCATATTATTGTGACCAGATACTTTCTTTTCAGCCTTTTAGTGAAGAATGTAATTCATTAAATTAATTTTAAATGCCCGGGTTATTTGCAACAAATTTATTAGCTAAGTATAGAAGTAACAACAAAACCAAACCACCAAAACGAAGCTCAAAAGCTTTTTGGAATCTGATAAATAGAAATATTATTTTATCTAAGCTAGATACAATCTGATACCATACAAATATGGTTATATTGCTTTAATACATGTTAGTTCTCTGCTTTCACAAAGGGATGAGGATAAACTCTTCCATGTCCATTTATCCTTGATCATGGTTTCACGTTTTCTGATTCAAACTAGAATTGAACCCCTGAATATGTTTGAAACACTGCTAATATAAAGGAATTTTGAATTGAAGCTGCTACGTTTTGCATTCAATCACTTAGCATTTGTTATTGAGGGTTAAAATGGCTCAAATGCATAAGGCTGAAGTTCCAAACCCTGCTCTAGTGAATATTACATACTTCATATACACAGCTTCTAAATAGAGAATGTACTGTACGCACAGGTCAGGCCAGCCACTGTTAGGCAGTCTTACAAGGCATCCCTGGCCTTAACTTATATACTTGAGAAAGACTGGAGAAAGTATCTCATTTAGTCTTCCTCATGTATGTTCAGTGCCAAATAACATGTTTACTTCTGCATTTGGCTGCTTCTTTTTTTTTTTTTTTCTTTTTTTAATAAGGTTCTACTTTTTTCTGGAGAAAAAAATTGGAGATTATACTACCACTGGACACAGTAGTCAGAAACTCCAGAAATAAGATATTTTAAGGTAGAGAATGCATTGCCTAATCTTTCAGTAATGTCTGAAATCATGAAATATTTTTAGAGTCCAAAAAAGTTTGATCAATTTCGCATTTTCTCATGCGTAACTGCACTCTGGGATTCAGAGAGGAATAGAAAACATAAATCCCAATTTAAAGCATGAGTGATTGTTCTCATAGCATTTCAAATCCAGACAGAAGTAGAAAGTACTGGAGATCCCCCTGGGGAAGCCTGTTCTCAGGAGACTTCAGTCAAGATCTTAGCTTGTACCAGTTGGATATCTGCAGTTTTTTCAGAATTACCTGAAAGGTATCAAACCTATTCAGGTCCCGTATCTAATATACCCAATTTCATTTAGATAATAACTTTCTCATTTCTCTATCTATACTCTGTGGGACTCTAAAAGAATTAGGACTTGCTTTGGTGGAGTTTTTATGGTATATCCATAAGCATGATGTACATTTAGGTGGAAGGGCCATCATGTAGATTATGACATCTTAGTAGGCCATATAACTCAGTTATGTTAGGAAAGGTGGTTCTCAGCTCCAGCTATAATCAGGTTTCTGTTCTACTGCAGAATAATTAATGAAACAGAGAGAAACACAAAAAATTTAAATTTCCACTAAATTAATCATTTAAAAGAAAGCTTTCTTATGGAAGCTTTCTTTGTAAAAAAGCCAACTATCAGCACCACCCGTTTAAGTCAAGGACAGTGAAAAGCAAGTAGCACTCAACACAGGAATTCAAGCTTCAAAGGGTTATCCTGAATTGATTCACTGACAGAAAATTATCCAAGCAAAGGTCAGGCACTCATTAAACCTTATCTGAAGCCAAAGTTATATGTTATGGTTTATTGCCTCAAGTACCAATTAATAAAGAATTAAAGAAATGGAAAACCAGTGATTCATACCTTTGCTGGGAGAATACTCATACTTCAGCATAATGCGAAAATATTAATAGTCATTTTAGTCATGTACAGTTTTATTAGGCACTTAACTCTGTAGGCTTTATCAAAAGATATATGACATCATTTTTAACAAAATGGTGAGGAGATTTGGAGAACATTTACTCAAAATCTAATAAAGTAGATTTGAGAGATATTTTCAAATAGAAGCTTTAAACACAGGCATCAATTATTAATGAAGCAAAAAATGCTTAAGAATAGGGGTCTGTGTATAAAGAAGAGTAGAAATATCACTGTGATCTCAAGGGCAATTGTATCTGTGAAAGCTGCAACAGCAAACATTAAGTGCTGTAGCAGTATACAAGAGCACTAATGTAGTTTGCTCACAAGAGGACTTCTAGCAGACTTATTTTTATCATCACAGGTATTTCATTAGTTTGACTCAGTCTAGACATTTCTTCTCAGTGCTCAGAGAGCTAAATGCTCCTCACACTTGCCCCTACAACTGTGTTCAAAATAGTCTTATTATTTTCAGCAGCAGCATATGCTCCTAACCACCTAAGGCTCTGAACTGATGCCCCTTAGCATGCTAAACTGAAAATATGCTTGCACCTTCAGATGCCATAAAGGTTGCATCTGTCACAGAGTGCTTTCCATTGTCCTTGTTATCTGTCACATTAAGAGCTGGAAAACACAAGTCAGTGGTGATTCTGAATGAAAAAGAACTGGCAAAACTGATGTCCAACAGACAGAAACTTGAGAGTGGAGATAATCTCCTAGGTCAAATAACAGTAACAGTAAATGCCTGGCCTCAGTGAAAACAGAATAAATCTGTGTAGAAAAATAAATTCTGAAAATGGAGTCTTCAAGCCTGAGTGTGCGTAACCTGACTTCTTAATCTGGTAATGGGACCCTTACACTATGTAAAAATTTTCCATTTTCTATCTATCCAAAGAGTGAGTTTTCCTTCAGTGTAGCATGAGCTGAGCTCATCACGGAAAAGTCTATCTCCATTATTTCACACATTTTGAGTGCCTAACATATTAGCCACTCTTTCCTCTTTATATGTCTAATCTGCAGAGACACACACTGCTTTGCAAAATATTTTGCATATTTACATGAGAATTCAACTATTTTTGCTTATATCCCTCTAGCCACGATCTATGGAGATTTGATGGATCAGCTCTCAGAAATTTCTTACAATTTCCTGGCCTGTTCCATACATTAATTCTTTTATAGGAAAAATTGCACTAAATGCTGACAAAACAAATGGTACAGATCCAAAGTTCCTTGAACTCAACAGGGGCATTTTCAACCATTTTTAAATCAGGTTCCTGAATTTTATTTAGATGGAGCTAATTGTTCTGTATAGTGTCATTGTTGCAGTGAACAAAGCAAATTTTTAAATAATAAAACTAATAATGTATTACATAATTCAATCTCAGAATAGACTTTTGTTGGTAAAATCTCTGAGTATGTTGTGAAAGATTACTATTCTTCTTTCCCTAAAACACATGAATTGGTTTCTTACTCAGGGCTTGACTTTTTTTCTAAGTATTTTGTAGACAGAATAGGTCTTCAGCAAATCCAGAGTCATCTCTTCAGGTAAGTGTTGATGTACTCTGGCTGATTTGATACAGGGATTCAGAACAATACACACACACACACACACACACACACACACACATATGTATGTATGTATGTATGTATGTATGACCACCATATTACAATGGTTGCTTTGTGTTGCCTGAGGTGGTGAGGTGAGGGAGCTTTTCACCATTAAGTTTAACTACCAAATGGAAAGCATGCCATCTTCTCATGTGCAGCACCACAGTGCTTAAAAGCCAAGTGCCACAGACAGCTGCTTCACATGACCAAATTCTGGCACACTGGAGTACATCTTTGCATGCAGAAAGGAGAACAAGAGGGATCATTGAGGGATGCATACCTGACCATGTGTTTATCTGGTGAAAAGATTCACAGGGCCAAGGACCAGACAGTTGTATAACCTCATCTGACCTGTGAAAGAAGACCACTGGAATCCCTATATCAATCCCGTAGTAAGCCATAAAATCTCTTGCTGAGATAGAAAGCATTATTTCAAAGGGTAAGGAAACTTGGTTTGGACTCCAAATAGCTCTGTACAGCTGACAAATAACTTCCCCTCGGTGTTAGAAAAGCCCACCCTCTTTTTTGTGGTCCAGCTTCAGTTGCCAAATCTTGCTCTGGTGCTTGTTACTGGATGTCATTGACAGCAGCTTTATAACTAGTAAGTCTGCATAACCTCAACAGCCATCAGCATTCTATAGATTTGGGGTAATAACTGGAATAAAATTTCCATTTTCAGCAATTCTTGCATGCTGGAATTCACATTATAACATGAAGAGGGAGTGCTTCCATGTTTGCTTTCCTGAGAAGGAAAAGGTATAGAGATATGACTTACTTTTTCAGGCACTGGGTACAGTCAGTTCCTTAAGAAAATTTTAGGATTTTTTATGAAATGAGAAACTTTTACTGGTCTCTTGTGGTTTATATTTTCATAAATTTCAAACAATAGGAAACAAAAGTGCCTTTAAAGAGAGAAAATAATTGTTATAAATTAACTTCTGAAGTATGTTTAAATATTCCTCTTTTAATTTGTGCAATATGAGAACAATTTAAAAGGTATAGCAGGGTGCCTGCCAGTTGTCTCCTTTGTAGGAGGAAAACACATAGTAGCATATGCCAAGCCTTATTCTCTTCCAAATGCTAACATGAGTGGACGTCAAATCAAATCTCTCATAGAAACAGAAATGCAGCTGCAGGTATTTTGTTTTTCAAAATCCTTCTGTTACTGATCTTTCTGTTTCTGTGTTTAATTTATTTTCTCAAAATAATTAAATTTTCAACCCAAGATATAATATGGGAGTTTGTATATGGTTATGCTGCCATTCCTGTGTGCAGACATTTTATAATCCCTTTATCATAGCATTTGAATATTCTTTCCAAAAATGTCTTTGTGGGTGAAAAAAAATAGAAAAAAATAAATGCATCTGATCCTTTTAAACATGTCTCGTTTTGCTTTCTGTATATACATGCATTCTCAAGGAAGGAGAAAAAAAAAGAATATTTTGATAACCTGATGGAAAAAAGAAGGAGAATTGTTATAACCTGGTCTTTGCAACAGATCTTATTTCTTTCAATTTTCTGATTGTGTGGCATTTGGTATTCTGTAGACTAATTTACAGGAAAATGTTTTGTTGTTTATTTTCCTTCTCTTCTGGCTTCTAGTTACTGAAGTCCTAGGTTTTATCTATGTTTGCTTTTAGAAACCTATCCAACAAATATTTTTCCCTGTAAAAAGGAATGCATTTTATCTGATTTAAAACCCACAAACCTGTGAAGCTGAAACCACTTGATGCAGATCCGTTAAATCCCAAGGGTGGAGATAGAAAGTGCTGTATGATTTCAGAGTTCTTCTCTGAAGACAAAGGCGTTCCTGACTAACAATTGCAATTTGGATACTTAACACCAAGCATGTACAGCAGCAACAACTGGATTTTTGTTCCTGTTCCTCATTTGTGTATAATTCCCTGTACATTCAAAGGATTACACACTGTTTATGCATCATGCAATCTTACTGAGTCCTGTTTCTTTAGAGTACTTACTCCTGATGCTAAAAGGAAAATAGTTTCAACAATCTTCTTTCGGTGCCAAAGCTGCTGCTACTGAATGAACACATCTTGCCTGCAATACTGTGATTGATCCCTGAGATCCCAGTATCCAACAGGAGTTCAAAAGAATTCTGCTGTTGAAAGGACTAAAATTGGTATTCCTTTAAGATTTACTGGCAAACTAAAGCTCCTTCATGTAACAGAGATACTGCTCTGCCTTTAAACTCAACAGCACACCAAAGTGACACTGAACAAGTTCAAACTTTGAATGGCCTTGACAGCACGCTGCACCTTAAGACTGGCATTTCCTAGCTCAGAATTGTCCTTAGCTCATGAGCAATAGCTAATGTCACTGAACTTAGCCATAGCTTGCAGCTCAGCTCTGAAGAAGGACCCATATACTTGGGAGACATTCAAAATAATAAATTCTAAATAATCCAGTACATGGTAGCTCTTTGCAGTTACTGTTAAGGCCACCTTTGCAGCTTGTCAAACCCCATTGCCTTTAAAAACTCAGTTCTGCTACTACAAAGTACAATTCATACATCCATACAATGTCTTGCAGGGCTTGGTAGGCTAAAAAGATAGGCTTTAATAGATTGCTTTGAAGAGTGGAGAATAGAAAGGTTTTCCTGTAACAGAGACCTTTGTAGGTGATATATGAAGGCTGGGATTACAACCAACCTTAAGAGAAATAGGCATTTAGACTGGAGACATCATTTTCATAGCTTACTTCATAAAAGAATCTCATGCTCCATCCACACACACAAATGTTTTCATCTCCTCTTTTTAATTGTCTCACCTTCTCTTTTTAATTCTCTGTCTTCTGGAGAGATAAAAGAATACAAAATGTATTATTTTCTGTGATGGTCCAAAGTACTTCAAGGCTGCAAAGACTAAATACTGGTGAATTTAAACACAGCTGTTACTAAGACCTTTTGACCCTGTATTGGCCCTGTTGCTAGTTTTATGCAACAATCTTTTACAGGCTATCACAGGTGAAACCTAGAGTTATTCTTCAAGTGCAATCAAAGATGATTTTATTTCAAAGAGACTGCTACGTCACGAACTGAACAACCAACATGGAATATATGCATGCATGTATGTCCATATATAACGTACTGAACCGTAATCAGCACAAACGCAGACCTCTCCAGCATATTGATTAGTTCTAGCCAAATGCTCTTTGTTGAATTTTGAACCTTCAGAAGCCCAAGTAGATCACAGAGATTAATAGCTGTGTGAAGTTTTCCCCACAGAGTACATTGGGAGATTCAGGCCAGAGCCAATTACAGCAGAAATGTAAACTGCCAGGGAAAGTGTTGTCTTTTTAGTCATAACAGGTAAACCGTGGTGCCTATCCTTCCATGATTACACTCCAGGCAGTTCCACAAAGCTCACTGTTTTTTTCCATTGTTTACTGTGTTGTCACAGATGGTCTTGTCCCATGTTCCACACAACTTGAATGCAAAAATATTATATTATGTTCTCATTACACAGAGGAAAGCCGATAATCATGATGTCCCTTGAGGTACATATTTACATAGTTTCTAATTAAACAGTATATGTTACTCAACAGATTCCTTTTACAACTCTGTTACTTTTTAAAAAACAAAACTTTCAGATTCATAAATGATTTCTTTTCAAATTCTTCCACAACACTATTGAATGGTTTTGTTAGATTGATTGATCCCTAGTGAATTTTACTGAGAATTAATCATTGTCCCTTTTGGGGAAGTGTTTTCATCCAGTCACTAATTCTCAGCAAGACAAGCTGGGTCAGGGTCATTAATACCTTAGGATTTATAATAGTAGAGAAAAAAAACCCAAAGTCTAATTTCTGTATGTCCTGCCACCATCATACTGAACAATTCTATTTATTTAGGGAAAGAGACAAAATTTGTCTTTATTCTGGTTGAAGCTACCCCTACTTTTGATTCTGCTAAAATAACCCATCAGAAATTATTTATAACAATAAATACTCTCTTCATTTATTAGAAAACAAAGTAATAAAAAAGGGGTGTCAGAAGTGTTAGATTCACTTTTTCAAGGGAAATATTAAGGCACAGAGAAAAAGAAAGAACTATTTAAGGCATAACATACTAAGGCAACAGTAGCACACCTGGGAGTAACTGTGAAGCTTCAGAATTTATCTACTAGCCATGCAAGTCCTGTGTACTAAGATTAGGGAACTCTAGGCCAAATTCTTTAATCTGTCTGTCATTTTCTATAGGATATTCAATATTGTCATTCATGTGATTTCTGCCTCAAAATGCTGTAATTTTAAATCTGTGAAATAACCAAAAGAACAAATGTTTGTATTTTGGCCAAAATTCAAAGAGCTAAGGGTCCTGACTTCCTCCTAAACAAGAATCTGTTGTCTTAGAATATCTCTCAGGATGTCAGAAAAGGAAATTCAGGTCTCCTCACAAATGAGTTTGAACATGTATTTCATATTTCTGAATGGAGTACCTAAACCAAGAGGCTATTGAAAGAAGTTTTCTTCCTTTATTTGAGCTATTAATTTAGCAGAAGCCTCTACAATATTCATTGGCCCTATTAAATTAAAAATAAAAACAGACTGGCAGATCTGGTATTCATGCACTGGTTCCAAACTTTGCATTGGTGATCATGTAAAAAAACCAGACGTGGTCAGAGACAAAAGGCAGAATAACTCACTGCTTTCTCCTAAGTTGCTTCCACAGCATTCAGTCTCAGTAATAATGAATTGAATACCCTAACTTCAGGTCTTTGGTTTAAAAAAAAAATTTAAAAAAAAAAAAAGAGTTTTCTGAATCCATTGTGCAAGTGCTGCCTGTGTCAAGGGTTTGTTTTGAACTTTATTTTAAAAATAGAGTTTTAAAATCAAGAGTCTAGGCAAAAGCTTATTGGCACATCCCTATAACAATTTCTTCAGATATGCAATTTTCTTCATCAAAATTAATTTAGACAAACACCAGGAGTTTGTGTAGGACTATTTCTAAGCTTAGACTTCATAAATAGCAACAACAGTTTACTATTTACAACTTGTTGGCCCAAACATGTTAAAAATGTCTGTGTGCAGATATAGTAAAGCTCTGAAAAAGGAGTAGTCCCTTGCTGAATGTGGAGCATAAGGAGTCAGATAATACACAAAATGGTACATTGTGGCAACATAAAGGCAATGCTGAAGAAAATTTATTTTTCCACTCTATCAAATAGGTTATAGAGTATTTTATTGCACATCATAAAACTGTATTCCAGCAAAAGGCAGTTACCCCACTCTTCAAGACTGGTATAAAAGACTTTAGTTCAGTTCCATCTTCATAAATTACTTCAGTATCATGAAAGCCCTGTACATCAACTCAGTAAAAATACCTTTGGTCCTGCAAACTTGAGGAAGAAAAAAGTTGAAAAATAATAGATCATTTTTTTAAAAAAGTATCTGTGTGCTCCTGACTTCAAAAGAAGTTGCAGACTAATTGTGAAGTGACCAGGGACAGATGCTTTTCAGGCACTTCATAAGTGGAGCTCTGAAAGAGTCCTCAGGTAAAAAGAAGCCCAGAGATGCTGGATGGGTCAGAAGAACACAATGCCCATCTCTCAAAGCTTCACTTGCACTTGCAGGTCTGGAAGGATCCCCGCCCTGCAACGCGCTGCGCTCCTGCTTTCTCTTCCCAGTCTTCATCTTGGAAAGAGATTGACAAATTCTGTTTGGGAATGGGCCAATTTCGGAATAGCTGACCCTGTCCCTCCGCCCTTTCCCGCGGGCAGCAGAGGCTTTAGATGGGAACCGCCGCAGGGAAACACTGCACGACCCTCGGGAGGTGCCGGGGCACAGTCGGGGCAGTTCCCGCAAAAGCCCCAGAAGGCAGCGGGCGGTCAAATTTTCAAATTTTGGAGCTGGGCAGAGTAAAGCAGCTTGTCCTTGAGCCAGGCTCCGCGCTTCCGCCGCTTCGCACGGCCTCTCTCGTCCCAGGCCCGGCCTAGCAGTCCCCGGGGCCGCCCATGCTCCGGCCCGCCGGCGGCATCGCTCGGACACCGCTGGGACAGACGCCCCTCGGACAGACATCGCTCGTACACCGCTCGAACACCGCTAGGACAGACACCGGTAGGACAGACACCGCTGGGACACGGCTCGGACATGCTGCCATCGCGCGGGCGAGGGTGGCACTGCCATCCCCGCGCCCGGCCACCGGTGTCCCAGCGCGCCCCCCCCTCCCCGCTCCGACTGGCGCTGGCGCAGCTGGCGTGTCCGCTGCGAGCGCTGAAACCGGTCCCCGCTTAAAGATTAATAACTCTCAGCAGCACGCGAGGTTGTTGAGGTCCGATATTGTTCATTTTGCCCGTGTGTGTTCCCAAATGCTTCCACGTGCTGTCCCCTCTGGGGAGGCGACAGCAGCGAAGGGCACGGGGCCACCACCAGCCTCCGGGCTGCCAGCGGCTGCGCGCTCAGAGGCGGGCGCTGAGTCTGAGCAGAAAAAGGTTTCGGATCTTGATTTTAGGTAGGCTGGTTTCTAACCGGAACGTGAAGGCCTCTATGCCAGAGGGCAGACTCGTGTAGATTCAATGCATGAGCCGCAGGAACCAGGATACATAGCCGGGCTGACTGGGATCGCTGGGTGAGGCATTGAAGTGTGACTGTCATTATAAATTAATTATGGGGAGTGATCTTCACAATGAGGCAGTGAGTGTTTTAATTGGGATTACTAAATAATTTTCTAGTACTCTGCTAAAAGGTGGATGTTTGTACAGTTTTTCTATGGATAGGTACAGAATGTTCAGCCATGTGTGCATCTGTAAGCAGAGAAAAAGAAAGGGCTCCCATCAGAATTCCTTATGCCACATATACCAAACTAGTGTACATCAGTTTGTGGTACCTCCTCACTTCAAGCAAGATGAGAAATATACTTGAACAAGGGATATGAAATCCTTTCTTTCCATTTTTGCCCCTCCCATATCAAAACACAGTTTCAAGCTTCACCAGGAATAATGACCAGTTTTGCCACTTGCTATTAAATTATTTCCTTTTGTCATGACTTGCTTTCCCCATCTGTTAAACAGACCTAATGAAATGTACCTCATTTGTCAATAGTTCTTAGTGTTACTTCAGTAATTGTAAAAAATATGGGTAGGACATGGTCTGAGTCATAACACCTATGGGATGCAATCTGACCTCACCAAATTCAAAGTAAGCTCTAATTGAATGAAAGGTGAAGGCTGTGTCGAGCCTGTGCCAAACTGCTAATGCAATTAGTTGTTCCTTGTTTAATGCTTTGAAAATTAGAAAAAAAACAAAAAAAACCAAAAAAACACTTCCATTGCTCAACATTATTACAATAAGTGTTTTTCAAAAACAAAGAAAAAAAGGTTGGGAGAAAAAAAATCAAAATATTCAAGCTTTCATTTTCTCTCAGAAACAATATAGAAAACTGCTGAAGGCAATTAAAGTAATCCTTAATTTCTGTATTTTTCCTGGTACAAGTGCCATTCTGTATTTGTCCATGTTGAAGTGCTATTGCAGCAAGTATAGTTCCAAGAAAAAAAGTGAACCCCAGATATTTTTGGATCAAATTTCCACATTACAGATCATTCTGAAATAGTTCAGTGGGTCACATTAGCAAAAAAAATGTAGCACAGGTAGCTGTCTAACTTTCCTGTGCCTTCTATGATATGCTAGTAAGCCTTTAACAGTCTACTTTATCCTCTCTCTTTCATTTTTTCAAATCAAATATATTTATTGAAAGGTTGGGAGAGAACACCCAAGTGTGAAGCACTAGTCTTGCATAGGGTTAGTTGAACCACTTCAATAAGCAAAACAAAATCTCCCTTTATCCATCCCCACATAATACTCAGCCAATTTTTATCAGAAGCCATTGAAAATCCACTAGGCTCTGATAACCGTAATTCTACAGGTCAGAGCCTTCGATTGCCTAAACACACTCCTGACTGGTCTCCTCAATGCAATTCCAGCTCCATGCCCCAGCATTGAGTCTGAGCCCAGTGGTTTTATTTACCCCATCAAGAAACAATATCAAGGATACTTCAGCATGAAAAATGAGTCAAACAGCCTCAGATTTTCAATATCAAAAATGCCCATACAAACAGCCCAGAAAATAGTGATTTTACTCCTTATGTTTTATTTCACAGGGGGAAAAATGTCAGATGTTGAATAACGACAGGGGGAAAACAGCCACCAAGAAATAAAAAGCAGGAACTACTAAAGGATAATTTGTGAAGATAAATATGTTGAATTCACTGGAAACATACTGAAACTCTCTATATCATCTCTGAAGCCTGCCCATGTGAAAAGGAAGTCCATTGTCACGCCTCTTCTAGCATTGGAGCATAATTTTACTCTCCTGAATCGTGTGTGGGTTGTTCCAAAATATACCCAACTGCATGGTGTAACCAGAGGAGACTGACATTGATAGACACTGCAAATACCAACAGCCACTAGAGGAGATTAACTTAGGAAAATACTGTCAAGGATTCAAGAATTCCTTTTTAGCATCTCCTAATCTGAGGGAACAAAACAGTAATCCCCCAGAAAGATTTTGCTGGCCCAAGTAATATCCTCTCTTTACCTTTCAGAGAGCAACAGCATTCATGTTTTGGCCTCTTGTACCAGATTATGATGTAATAAAAAGGGAACAATTTTTAAGTCCTTTCTTTGAACTAGTATCCTGTAAGCCTAAGATATTCAGTTCTGAATTTGAGGGTGAGTGAGGGGAGAGGAGAGGAGCAGAGGAGCCAGGAAAAAAATGGCGTTGTTACTCTGTCCATGGAGGAAACAAAGTGTGGCTTCCTCTTCCTTTTTTAGCAGAGACGAATTTTTGGAGAACAGTTCTTTGTGCATCGTGCTGTTGGGCTGGCATCTCCTGCATTACTGTCACTGCAGTCAGTGTAGCAGAACATTGATTTCTGTACAGGGAGCTGAGTAGGAAAAAAAAAAAAGCCAACATTCTGTGACAACGAGGAGCACCAGTGGAGGAGCTACAGCAAGCTTAGCACCCAGTGGATTTGAGTGTGCCCGTGTTTGTGGGCATGTGTTAAGGGAGAGGAAGATATTCCATGACTTTTCTCTGAAAGCATAAAGAAACCCACCTATAGAGTAAAGGTAGAATAAGACAAAGTCACCAAAATAAAAATAAAGGAGATATTAGAGGGAAACAAACAGTAAACAAATAGCAAATAGCAGAAGAATTAAGAAAATTAAAAAGAAGAGGAGAAATAGGAAAGGACTTTGGAACATGTCAACAGAAAAGAAATAACACGTTTTTAAAACCTTATTAAAACAGTTGTTTGGCCACTATATATCTGCAAGACAGAACTTCTGAAAATTAAGACACTTATTTTACCCATTTGGTATGAAGTACTCAAGGCAATTCTTTTTGCATTTCTCAGGATTAGCAAATCAAGGAAAATCATGAAAATATACATATTTCTAACCCATATCAGAGACATACAGCTGGTTTTTAATTTAAAAGGGTTCACTGTAAATAACTTCCAATTTTGGGATTTTGTCACATTACTTTTATCCCTGATGGACATATACATACGGTTTCTGTTATACAGAAAAAGAGAACCAAAACCAGTTTTTCTCAAGAGCTACAGGACTTGTCTTTAGGAGACTCAAATTCCCCAAACCCATCGGTTTGTTCTTTTGTATTTGATTATCAGAGTTGAACTCACCCTCAACAGCTCAGCACAAGCACTTGTCTCAGCTTGGAAGGAAGCTGCTCCATCTCATGCAGGTTGGTTATAAGGAGAGCTCTATACCAGGTGTAAGTTCTTAGGACAAAGTGAATTAATTTGCATCTGCTTACAGCTTTTCAATTTGTACAGCAGCTATGTCAGTGCTCCTTGCACCTATAAAATTTACATTCAAAGTAGCAAAACTGTTCTGAAAATACATCACAGTGTGAAATTTTTTCCCGGTCTTGATGCTATTCAAAAACACAAAGTAGGAGAATGGTATATGAGAACTGGTAAAGCACAAAACAAGAAAAAAAATGTCTAAATAGGACATTTGTGGTCATGGCAAAAGTAAAAAAAAAACCACACTATGTATGCAGATCTATATAGATATATTTCTTTAGGGGTATTAGAAGATGTGTTAACAACAGCTGTAGAAGGTATGCTTGATACTAGAGGAGATAGAAGTTAAAAAGTGCATGGTTAGGGCTGCATTTCAAGTCTGAATAACAACATATTGGCCATTCAGCTCTGCTGGATTTCTTGGGTGCAACAAGTACTCTGAATTCTCCAAAAGGAGCTGTTATAAACTAACTTGAATCCACCAGATTAGTTGCCTGAATGTCTGAGAAAGAGGCCATGATAAAAACTGTAGCTTTTTATGCATGTAAGTGAGCTTATTACAAAGATTATAGGATATTCCTAGTGCATTTTTTGTTTCCTGCCAAGATGCACACGTGTGCCCTAATGGATTTGTGCGAACTCTTCTCCTCAGTCACTTTGCCAGCCAAGAGGATAAGGGCAATTGCATCAATCCCACTTAGACCTATGCATCCACCTGACACTGGCCAGTAGGTGCCCAAGAAAGCTGATTAGAACAGGTTTGATACCTTATCAGAAAGGAGAAATGCGACCCAGGTTCATGTTGAACCAAAATGCCAGTTTTCATGCATAAATAAATAAAATAAAATACTTCATGCAAAGAACAAAACTGTCCACATCTGCAGGATACTTACTGACTTATGATGAGTACTTGTTGAAATATGTTCTGGAAAATGGATCTTCCCTGGAAGGGAGATTCTCGTTGGGATCCCTGACCAGGCAGGACTCAACAGTCTCCAAGTGGAGCAGTTGTGGTTTCCTGGCTGATTAAGAGGAAGCCATTAATTGTACAAGTGCAAGGTTGTGAACACTGTGAAAGATGTCTCACCAAAAATACAACTGACCAACCAAAAACAAACAAACAAACAAACAAAAAATGTCTGTAAAAACAGAAAAATGGAATTGGTAAGAGGTTCATATTGATATTTTATTACGGATATTTTTAAATCTGAGGGTTCGTCTGCTTCCAGTCTTGTCAAGACTCATGCAGTAAATTGTGGGGATTTGGAATTTGTTTTTATCTCACCACCCAATCATGAAACTTTATCTCACCTATTGGAGGCATAGTACCAAAGTCTTCATATATCAGGTTAGCTTAATAGGTGTGGCCTGTTAACCAGGCTTGCCTAGTGAATAAAATCAGGAGTGATGACCCTCATAAAAATCTCAGCTAAATTGAAAATTCAACTGCTTAATTTTAAAAAAAGTCTGAATTATTTTTCCTTTTTGCTAGTCCTAACCACAGTGTTTTGTACTAATGAAAAATGCACTTTTATTTACTCTTAATTTTTGTCCCTCTATATTTAGAGATTCCAATATCTCAAGCACTTTTTCACCCTCAGTGTCAATTGATGTCAGCTAGACCATCAACTGCTCAACAAACAAACTACATACTTCAGAGTCTAACTGAGGATTTAGGTGTCTAATATTGGAAATGTCAAACAGAAGAATATTTTTCAGTGCCCTTGCTGCCAAATCCTGCATCATATGCAAATTCTCAGCAATTTACAGCTCCCATCCTCAAAAACCGGAGCAATTCAGATGTAGAACCGTATGCATTACAGAGGAATAAATCAAGTCTGTTAAATGCCAGGGATTCTCTCCTTCCGTTGAACCAGCCAGAGATCATAGGAAGAGGAGTAGAGACAAAAGAAACCGTCCATGCATAGGTAGCATGTCACAGATTGTCATATGTGTCATACAACTTTGACTCACCGGTGAGTCATACATAATTAAAAGAAAAAAAAGAAATGAGGGTCGTATTGAGAAACCTCAGAATTCCAACTCATTTCCTGAAAAGATGTCCCTCAAGGTATTTCAGGTTACCCTCTGGACTATAAGTGTTAGCATGTCCCCTGGGTCCTGTGCCAGAAGAGTGGAGTGTTACAAGATCTGAAATCCTTGTGGGCTGGTTGCTGAAATGCAGTGCAGGGAAAAGAATTTTGGCAATTACCAAATTTCTCTGAAAAGGAAAACAAGGATGATCAAGAATGTGAAGAGACTATATGGTGTAAGACTATGAAGAGAAATAGCTCTTTGGATGACCCAGATTTAATTGAGCTTTACTGAACTTCACAGATTGTTTAAGTCAGAGGCAATAAAATGCTTATTAAAATACAAATTAATTGATTTTATACCGATTTCTATTTATCCATTAAACTAATCATCCTTCTCTCAGAATTCTGAGACCTCAGATATTTAAGTGATTGACTTTATTCTAGTGCATGATTGTGCCATCCTATTGTACTGATTATAGATCAATTCACTAACATATTTTTTGTGTTACTTTGGATGATTTCATTTGGGCTTTTTGTTATTTTATTGCCATCTGTATCTTCAACAAAGATTAGCCAAAGCTGAAGTGACCTTAGTTCTGGAATGCTTTTATACTAACTGAGATATTGCTCCATTTGTTTAATGTCTAGGTATGCAGCCAACAGCTTGAAATGTAGTTCCTATAATGGGAACCAGTATCCCCTTTTAGATCAGCTGGCAGGTGATCTCAGTCTTGTTTCAGACATTCCTCATATAATTACACCAAATTTGCTAAGAATGAATACATGTCAGTTTAGTTTAATTCAGACATTTTAAGTCCTTAAATCTTGGAATGCATTTGCTCAGCATGCTTTCTCTACCCCATTATCCTGCTTAAACTGTTAAAGCCCTTGGCCACTCTTATAGCATAAATCAACATGCCAAAAGGCTATTCAAATCAACTAAACCTATTGTTTAAATTCTGTGTAACCTTTAGAGTGGTGAAATCCTTTGTTCATGGATTTTTATAAGGGAAAACACATAAAACTTTGTGTTCACACCATATCCCTAGGAGGAGAGAAAAACACTTCACATGCTTTTAAATGTAATTTTATTTATTGAAAAAAAAAGGAATTATCTTGACCTGGTAATTACATTACTTCTATTCAAACAAATTTTTGTATTTACTGTGTTAATCTTTAATTTTTACAATTTTAAATTAAATTTATTGGGCTTCCTGTCAATGATATTTTTCATGTGTCTTGGATATATAGTTTTGAATTAGATAGAATAATAGCTGTGTGGAATCCAAATCAGCTGCAATTTGAGAATACAAAATTAACTAAAAATATGAGTTTTGAGACAAATAGACTATGTAGGCGGAAGCAGGAAAATAATAGTGCAGAAGATATAAAAATACCTGGTTAACAATGTTTTCAGGTCAAAATTTTAACAGACTAACATTGCTACAAAAAATCCCCAAAAAACCAAACCCTCAAAAAAGTCTGGTTTTGGAGAAAATTCAATATAAACCATATAGGACCTCAGAGAAAATGCATTAGGCTGTTCTGAAAACTTCATGAGTTTGGGGGGTTTTCTCTGAAAACTTTACGTTTTTAATGGAAAAAATAAATGAGACAATCTCTTTTAAGTGTAAATGGTGTGTGTGTCTCTCTCACAGTACATAAAATCGGAAACACACTACAAAACATATCTTTCTCTGGAAGACAGAAAGCTTTTGTAAACTCAAAGTAAATCTTTACCAGTGAAAAAGAGACATGCTTTTTTCTTCAGCCTTTTTCCCTCAGAAAACAGGAACTTCATTAGCTGTCATCTGACACCAGAAAATGTGACCTGGGAGGTAGCTGGATTACATGCTTGGAATGCTTTAACAAGAAGCAAGGATCAATACTCTTTATTTTCCCTTTATTTTTACAAAACTTCAAATTTTGCCATTAAAAACTTCTTAGTGTGTAGTTATTTTTCATTTTTAAAATACATCATGAAAAAGATTGTCCCACAATTTCATTTTCAAGTAAAACATTAATAAACAATTAATTTAAAAAAAACACCAATTTCTTTAATTTTTTTTTTTCGTAACAAAGGGAAAGTAATATTTTGAAGCGCAGTCTAGTTTCATTTTACTTGTTGGAAGAAATAAATCTCAATGGAAACTAAGAAAGTATGACAGTTCCAACCTGCCAGTTCTAATCCAGTGTTTTGAATACTAGCAATTGCCTGACGAGAAGGAACTGCACAGAAAATATGAATGGTTATTTATGCTTACAATAAATAAGAAAACACTCTGTGAGTGTACAGATTCCTTCTTTTTTCTGCCCACCTCCTTGTCTCCACAGAAAACCTCTAATCAGCTCAGCAACCAGTTTTTCAACACCACCATATGCACTCCCCACCCTCACTCTTTGAAGCTTCTACTGGGAGCTTCCCTGTCCCTCCCTCATTTCACACTTCTAGGGAAAAAAAACCAAAACAAAACAGCCAGAATATTGTGTGGACCGACTTTTTTGTTACATGGAAGACAATTCTTATTTCTAAGACAAAGTCTTGCGGGGTCTTTGAAATAATTTCACTGCAGAGTGCTGTCAGCTCTTCAAAACCAAGAAAGGAAGATAAGCTGACACTGGATGGCTTTAGGTTGGTGTAGTGCCCTCAAGAGGGATAAGCCAGAGAAGTATTGCTGCAGTCTGTTTTCTGAGCACTAGAAAAATGGCTGGACTGGAACAAGAGGTGTGGAACCTGGGCTTGGCTCTGGAAAGGACTAGACTGAGTGGCTCAATCTACAAATACCAGTAAGTTAGCAAAATTATTAGGCAGGAGAGACATCAGCCAAGACTTGTTTAACACACTGCAGGACATAGTGCTCTAAAGTGCACTAAAATAGTCTATTGCCACTATTAAACACAAGAGTTGCCCCATTGGAAGCAGTATTGAGTCCTTGTTGAGGAATGTGTATGTACAGCTGGTAATACTCTTTGTTTTGCCAAGGTTATTGATAGCCTTGCATCAGCTGTAAGCCCACTGGCCTGTGATACTTATTACACATGAGTAGTTAATAACATGGACTAAACCTATGTGAGAGTAAGCTGCAAATCACTGTACCCTTCAAATCACATGTACAATTTATGGTACATATATGTCTCTTTAAAGGTGCATGCAACCCATGGAAACCCATGGGTCCTTGTGGCTGTTCCTAGGTGACCTGTGGGAAGAATTAAAACTCTCGCAGTGTATGAGCAGTCGCCAGAATGCCTGGCAGCATGAGATCCAGCATGTACTTGTTCCACTGTGTTATTTGTAACTGTGGATGGAGAACTAAATTTGGTAACACAGGATCTAAATTCAGGTTAGTAAAGAAATAATATCCTCCATGTGCAAACTAACAGACAAGCCAAAATGTTGGTCATTAGCCACCCCCTTCCTACCTCTGCAGTGACTGTACTAAAAATGTGGGTGTTCTTTGAAAAGCAGTCGTAGTGGCTAAGCCAGTGGGGCAGGCAAACAATGGTTCTGTTGTAACAATAAGACTGGATTGGTTGAAAGAAGACAAAGACAGAAAAAAATTATTAATAATTAAAAAATTAGAGATATTTAGTTTTTGCTATCATGCAGCACATTTACTTCATGCTATCAGTGTCAAATCTTTCAGAGAATGCATTTGCATTTCCAATATACAATGCTAAGGTTGTTTCATTTTCCCATTAACTTTTAATAAGCTGTTGATTCCTAGTACTGCACATATCCTGAACACCTATGTACCAGGTGGAGAGAGAAAAAGCTGCATCAGTTGTGTCTGTTTCCAGATCTGAAATGGCCTTGCTGTTTTTTTGGAGTGCTCCTGCAATGCCAAACAGCTGAGTAGTGGTACCACAGGCACAAGTTCTTTGGTTGCCTTTCATGCATCCTGCCCTGCTTGGGAGCAGTGGGGTGGATCCTCTTCTGGGGATGCTTTTTTCAGAGTCCTAACAGAAAGAAAAAGCAATTTATTCATAGAAGAAAAATATTTCCTAAAACAGAACAAATATAGGTGCTTTTAACAAAAAGTGCAAAAATTGTGTTCTAATTTCTATTTGAGTAAAGAACAGTAATTCTTCTGAGTATTTAACTAGTGTAGTGGATGAAAATTCTACAGCTCTCTTCTAGAGTCCTGCCATGTTTGTGCTAGCAAGGCTTGGGGTTTTTTTGCATACACACTAGTATGATTAAATAGTCTGGGGATTTTGAAGTTCTCACTTCAGTTTATTTTCTCAGTAAGTCAACCTGTTGTTTCCTTTTTAAGTTCTTATGCAAAACTAGTGATAATAATAAAACTCTTATGTCTCATAAACATAGATTTATGTTTTTAACACTTCACTAAATAAGGGAATATTCCACTATAGAAACCTGAAATTTAGAATCACAAGTTTCATCTTTTATAATGTAAATATTGTTTCATTTAGTACTGCAACTCTAGTAAGTCCTTAAGCCCTGAAGGAGTATTTTAATGTGTAAAAAATGAAGACTGATTCTAATGGGATTTCAGAAGTCTCCCCTAAATGAAGGATCATTATGAACAGAGAGCAATGCTACTAGAACAGGTTAAGTCTAAAATTTCTAATGGTCAGAACCCTTGTGCCAAAATATTTTAATAACCAAACCCTTTTTCCAGATTTAAATCAGCAGAGGCACACTGGAAGTTTATGATATCAAAAAGACAGGTGGGAACCTCTTTACCATATGTACTTCTCTCTTTGATAAAAGGAATCCTTCCTGCTTTCCTGTGTGCCTTCACTGGGTCCCTAAGCAACTAACAGATATTCTTAAACAGGTTTCTATATAAATATATGTATGTGCCTTGTCTGGACACAGTAGGATTCTTTTCAACCACCAGCTATACAACAGAACTTCATATTTAAGAGAAGAGTAATCTGCTCAAATAACCTGCTCTTCTGTTTGTCCACAAACCCCTAAATCTAATTCAATTAGTGCTATATTTCCTGCCAAAACCTGAGATTGAGTTCAGGTTTGCAGGATCAGTTTGGGCAGTCGGAAGTGCTTCATTCAGCTGAGGAGCTCAAAATGCAAAAGTTGTGGATAAGGCAGCAGCACAGAGAATCTACCCTAAATCATTCCAATTCAACCTAAAGAAAGTAATCTTTCATTTCTGTGAAGATACTAATCTGTGTCTCTGTTTTCACATTTTAAAGCAACTTCAATCTGTCCTAAATGCAAACAGTTATCACAGGGTGTCTCATGCACCCTGATCCCCAGCTTTATGTATAGGAACAGCAGGGATTGCTCAGTTTCAATGGCATTCTGGGGATTTTGCTGCAAAGAAATTTAACTGGGCTTTGATGCAGCTAGTCAATAATTTCCCTCAGCTTAAATAGATGTATTTTGGTGCAACTCTTATTTTACCAAAAATGGAGTTCATCTCTGTTTAAAATGTTGGTTGTCACATTTAGCCTTGTACATATGAGTTTTGACTATTTGACATTTTGTCTATTAATACAGTGTCAGGGCAAATTCCTTTCATGATAAAGTGCAAATGAAGGAAAAATAAGAGCAGAAAAAAGTAGGCTCACCAAGAAATATCTTCTGTGTGGCAGCAGTTCAATTTCCATTGGCAGTTGTAGAAAAGGTTCCTCTGTTTGAATTTTCCTTCAGCCTACCAGACTTACTTTTACAACCTTCTTCAGGGAATCATGGTACTTCTTATTTTCTCACACTTGATAAATAGCTTTTTGAAGTAACCACTGCTTCCTCATATTTCTTGCACAAGATTTAAGTCCTTTGAAGAAATACTAATAACTAAGTAATCTGTGTTTTTTCCTAAATACTCACAGAAACTATGTTCATGAGCAATTTGGAGATTGTGAAGATGAGGTGTAGACAGTAAAAAGTCTCCATATAGCCACACTTCATTCAGCTACAGTTCAAGTCCCTGTCCTTCTCTCTTCTCTGTTATTAGGCATATGCAGAGAACAAGACTGTGTTCCAGATGCCCCATTTTGAAGCTGCACTTGTTTGTGTTGTCCCACAATATCAATGCTGAGAGGTGTTGAAGCCAATGGCAGAATCCTTTTGCTCTAGAGGCAGGTACAGACACCACAGAGATGGTTTGTCCTAAAGTGAGGGGTGGTGCAGTCTGCCTGAGAGGAATCCCAGAGCCAGAGGAGAGTGGTGGAAGGAAGTTTTGCTCTCAGCATCACCGTATCCTTCTGAGTCTTCACAAGCACAGTAACATTTTAAAGCTGTTGTTATCTTCTGAATGTTAGGGAAGAATTGAAGATTACCTCAAAAAGAAGAAGGCAGTGGAACAAAGTGTTGTAACACTTTTCACAAGCCGGACCTTTTTGACAGCACGTTCTTCACTGAAAGAGTCCTTTTTTTTCAATCTTTCTAGATCTCTTCTGGATGGCAATTGAATATTTTAACATTAAAATTGGGTTATTAAAAATTGTATTTATTTAAAAATAATTAAGCTGTATCTTCCAAAAACAACTTTCTCCAATCCGTTTTGCTTTTTTCTTCCTGTTTTTCTAAATACTTGAAAATTTGGGGTGAGGAATGCCTGTGTAGCACAGCTATTTTTTACCAAGTCATATTTAAAATCTGATTTCCACTTTTGTTTTATCTATTCCATACAGTATACCAGCTTCCCATATCCAGCAAAAAAATTCAACTCCAAATAAACTTTCATCTTCACAATATTTTTACACCATATTTACAGTTAAACTATGCTTTGCATTTTGATGAAGTTCTGGATGATTTACTAGACATGAATTCCCTCACAGTCTTTTTTTACACTGTCTGCCAGACTATACTTCTAATTGAGTTTTATGTTCCTAAGGAGAGGATTTAAACATGCCACATCTCTATTATACACATTCTTTTAACTCTAAATCACTCTGGTCTCAATTTGAGACAGGCAGTCCATTTGAAAAGAGATTAAGAACAGATATTATTAGAGATAAAGATTGCTGTCTTGTGTGCTCCAGCAAAAGAGAAGAAAACTCCCATGACTGCCACCCAGGGAAAGGACTGAAACTTCCAGCTTAATTTCAGAAATATGTAACACAAAATATCCATGTGAGCGGTTACTGGCAATGAATATATAATTATCAGTAAGGGTGTAACATGTGGCTATGTATAATATATTCATATACAGTACGCTGCTGCTTACAATTTTTATTTTAATGATATTCTTATTTTAAGTATTTCCATGCTTTAAAAAATCAGATGGCACAGCTTTGTCATTGATACTGCTCTTCACTAACTTTTCACACCATTTTTTTCCTTATTAATATTTCTCTTTATGAGAACAAATATCTCTACATGTATTTTTCTACAGTGAGGACCTCAAAACTAGAGAGTATGAAGGAAGAAACCCTTTCCAAATGATTTTGTAATTTTTCTATAATCCCATTTTCACTCCAGAGTTTTCACTCTGGTGGTGGTTCCATTCTCTCAGGCACTCTAGAGATTCAAAGTAAGATCCCAGAACTTCTTCAGGATATAGCCTGAATAATTCAGTATTATTTCTCTGCCCCTTCTTTTTTTTTTTAGTTCAGTTGGAGGTTAAAAGAGCTCTGAATTTTTGCAATCTGCCTTAATTTGCATATATAGAACCTATTTGTAATTAAACATAGAAAAAGCAAATTTGGCTCTGTTGCGTATTACCCATTTGTATCATACCAAATGAGAATGAATTTATACATATTGTACATCACCTCAGTCTTAAACTGCTAAGAATCATATATATTGAATTATCTGCCAAAACTGCAAGCTGAAGAGACAATGAAATTCAGAAAATCCATTGTTTAGGTAGTTAATTTTGGGTCTTTAATGTAATCTTGTTTCTATTATCCTGTGTTATTTAAATAAGTAATTTGCACAAAACGTCATAAAGTATTTTCAAGCAGAACAGTAATTTAATAATATTTCTTAAAGTGAGAAAATTTTCATAAATTCTCTTTTTGTGATTCAGAAATGTGACCATTTTCTTACTTTTTTCAAAAATGTTTTCATGGACATATTCATGAAGAAAATCTGATGTTGACATATTTTAAATGTTGATGTATGAAGATGAAAAAAATTATCCCAAATTATGAAACAATTTTCAATAACAGGTATGAGGAAATGAGGAATACTAGTATTATGAGTACATTAAGATCTTCAAAATGTTACCTAAGAAGGGGTATTATAGTTTTTTTTCCAGTTCGTTCAAGACGACATAGGAATAGAAAAAATCCACAAGCACATAAGGCTTCATACACTTTCTGCTCAACAACCTCTTGCTTTTGGCTTCACTTCTTTGCCACTACTCTCAGCCCTTTAAGGAACATTAACAAAAACTTCTGAACAATACATGCTATGGTCTGTTTGTCCTGCAAATTCACTGAGTGGTGAAATGCCTCATCATTTCTAGTCATCTAGGGTCATCTAGGAAAGCTGGTCTTCACTCTAGGCTGGTGCTGTCATCTTCTGCTTAAGCACCACAGTCACAATTAATGTAACTGTATACAAAAGTGCATTTTTTTACAAGAATTAAAAAACCATCATAGTTAGCCTTTCAAAGGTACCTAGCTAACAGTTCAAATCACTTAAGAATTTGCTGGTGAGAAGATAACACTGAGAGAAAGCTATAATCATTAGGATCCTTTTGAAAACCACCAAAATTTTTGAGATATTTGTTGTTAGCAAAGATAAAACCCAAAACCCAGAATCTAGAAAAAAAATCCAGTTTACCTGTACAGCAGATGAATGCATCCCTTCAGTGAAGCTCTATTCAAATATCTTTAAAAGAGGTATGGCTTGAAATATGGTTGGTTATAGAGTTATAGATGTTGACCATTTTTCTTTCCAAAATCAAAGCTTAAGTGTACTGGAAAATGTCCCATGACATCTCAGACTTTTTTTTTTTTTTTTTTTAATGTATTGATTCTCTGCTGCCTATTTAAAGACAGCAAATGCTTTATTTAAACTATCTGTGATTCAGAAAATTAAAAACATTATTTCTTTTCAAGATCACAAGCTGAACATTCTTGCAGTGATATTATGTAAACAGCGAAATGCCTATCTCCAAATAATGGCTGATTGTGTTTGTCATCTGAGATGTGATATATGTTGCTTTATTGAACTTGAGTACTCCATTAAATATCGGGCAATTATCTAAGTATCTCCTTTTGAAGAAGTGAGATGGAGTATTCTGAATGTTTATCATAAACTTTTGAGAAAAGAATCTTTAATAGTCATGTTGAGTCAGCAACTCATCTTTTACAGGTATTTGAGATTTTTCTTCAGTTGCAACTAGTCTACAGAACAACTTCTTTCACTGTAAAGCATATTTACATTAAACAAATTAGCAAATATTTGTAGCCAGTTGCCTAAAAGCTATGATTGATGAAATGAAAATAATTTTTTCTTATTTCACAGAAGAAGTACTAGAAGATGATATCAGGAACCTGGACTGTTCAGGTGCCAATTGGACAGTATAATCCTTTTAACAATTTTGGAAGAAGCATTTGAAAAGATTGCGTATTTACAGAGAAACTCCTCTTTTATGTCAATGTTGACATAGCCATTCTTGTACTGTCAGGGAGACACTATCATTTGTCACTCGATAGTTCATTGCAGTAAAAAGATGGAACATGAATTCATTTGTTAAGAGAGAGTATGTCGAGTATGTTGTTGGTAGCTAGAGGGATTTTTATGTTATAATGAAATACAATAGAGTGATCACTTATACAGACAAAAATTACTTTCCAAAAGTCATTTCCATAGGTGTTGGTGCACTTGTTCCCATTCCTACTGAGTAGTGTGAGCGCTCAGTTCAAAGGACAAGAGATAAAATAAGTTCTTTTGGTTTTTTTTCCACTTTGCTGCTTGATAGAAGAGACTTTCACACCCTTCTGAGCTGCCATTCAGCAGCACATAAAGAATATTACTGCTTGTGTTAAGTGTCAATTAGGGATAATTGCAACCTCAGTGACCTGTCTTGCCACTAAAACACTTGGCAGACTTTAGTTTGTCTTCACAACGTGGAGACTGTGGGCACAATTCTGGTCCCAGTGACACTGGTAAATCAGGAGGCACTGCAATGAAGACACCAGAATTACAACCTCATAAATATGATGTAAGGTGGCAATGGAAATCAGATGCTTTGCTTATACATTGGTTCTGATTTTACAAAACTTTCAGTTTTGTATCCTACTCCTGAGAGTTTAAAAATACAATAACTAGGAACATGTCAACCAATAGATGTAGTGGGATTCCATTGCTCTCCATGCCAGACAATGAGAGAAAACTACTAGGAGATAATCCCGTGGAAATACTTGTAATTTCCAAGCATATGAACTTAATCAAATATCTCTACTTCTGTCATCTGTCCAGGGCTTGAACTTTCATCAATGCCATAGTGCACACACCCTGTTGGTCTGTGGCCTCAGGAGACAGGACTTTCTATAAACGTAGCAACCCAAAATTTCACTTACTTTTGGGTCTTCTACGACAGTGAGAGATTTTAGTACCCAATTCAGCCATCTATGATCAAAAATATATCCTAGTTTCATTGTTTATGCTCTGCAAGTCTGTCACAGATTTCTGATTCTCCCTTTTAGTCCTACTACCAATGCCTCATGGTTTCACATTTTGTATGCAGCAGGCAGTCCTTTCCCCAAATCAGTGAGCAAACCATATTGGCTGCCATTCTTAATTTCAGACAGTTCATTTGCTATTTCCCTGCTTGAAACCCAGAGGATAGTTTTTTCCCTTATAAATGAAACCAGGTGAATTCCCCAGCAGGTTTGGTATAGTTCCTGTGACCAATAATTGCCTGCTGTTATTAGTATGCCAATTAAATTAACCACTGCATTTCCTCCCATTTGCATTTCAGACAGGAATAACTTCCTTAACTGGGAGTATAATGCACAGAAAATTATTTAAATGAGCTGTTTTGGCTTCCTTTGCTATTTACCATATATATTTGTGGAAATTGCCATTGCATTAATAAAAAAAAAAAAAATTAAGGACATTACCAGATTCACACAGTCTTTTATATGTATTTGCATCTTCCTTCACCAGTGTTTGCCATTATACTGTGCAAACCAGTTTGTAGGGAATTTTATTTACATAGTTGTGTCATATAAGCATGTAGATATTTCTGGCAAATGGTATTTCTCTGAACATTTTCACACTTTCATTGGCTTCCCTTTTCTGGAAGTCCAAGCACTGGCTAATGAAAAGCCTCACAAGTAGGAGACACCTTAGAGGGCTGCCAAAGCTCCGTTACATGATGTTGTCTGGTTTTAGAATTGGTAATAGAGTGATGTACACCAATTTCTAAAGGCTATGAACTGGAGATCCCCAGTTATACGCCTCTGAATCTGCTTTTCAGCTTCAGTTACATAATTTTAAGACCTGATTGCCCAGTTTCCTGCCTTCCTGGAGCCTTTCTGTGCTCAGCTTTCTGTTCCCGTGACCTCATTTTCACACACTGTAGCTGACTTCCAATTGACCTTGATGTGAGTTTCAGGCCATTAGCACCATGGAAAATCAGCAACCAGGCATTTAGGAATGTCATTGGTGAGCAACACATCTGAAGTCGGTGGAAATTCCACTATTAACTTTCCTGAGCTCCTGCAACAGTTTCTTTGATTAAAAGAGGGATGTAATCTACCTCATACAAATATTATACAGATTAGTTAATGCTGTAGGCACTTAGAAGATTCAAAGGACTCAGTTATGGCTATCACAGTTACCACTGCCAACTAGCAACAACAAAGCAATTTTAAACTAATTTATAAAACCTTCCCTTGCAAAGTGCTGCAGACAGCCAGTTCAAGTACCCTTCAGTCTCACCAGCATAGCTTATTGCTCAACAGTTTCAGCATCAAAGTCACAGCTTAATACTGTAGTCCTCTTGTAGAAGTATTTATATTTATGAGAAGGGTGAAAATGAGAAATTTTTTTCAAGGTAATGGCCACATCTTGATGTTGAATTGGCAACCTGGATAAGTTGTGTATATGTGACAAGAACATAAAAGAAAATAAAGCCAGGCATGCCTGCTGTTAAAACAGTCTGGCTGTGGTTTTCTCAATTGAAGCTGCCAGGATTCATATTAAATCTGCATTTTAAGCCCTGGGTTTCTGGTTCTCTTCCTAATTTTGAAAATGAATCATTCTGTAGCTAAAGCACTCTGCTTTCTGCATCTTTTTCTCTTTTTTTCAGTTCCATAACCAGTCACATGAACTTGTCTCTGTGGTGGGCAGTCAGTATCATGATTTTTATTAATTTCTTTCCTTCAAAAATGTCTTTCACACTTTTTTCACTGAAACTGACCTCTGCTCTATAATATCAATATACAATATGAATTTCAGCTTACATTAATGTATGAGAAGACGTGTCTTTGCCATTGGGTAGGTCTGAACAAAGCACCCCTGGCATGGTGAAAAGTGTTTGTCACATTCAACCACATTTCATAGCCTCTCAGTTAGTCACAAATAACCTTATTCTAATCATACCTTTTATTAAAATTACAGAAAAAAATGTAGCTGCCTGAACAAGCATGCTGAAGAAAATGACTAAAGACCATCCAGGGTGAGAACAGTTAGTAAGGAAAAATAAGTTCCATCATCTCACAGAAAGCAAGATCCTTTTCTTTCCAAGATTAACGTGTTCTGATAATTTGCAAGTAAACTTCAATGATGTGCAACACTGACTGCATCCACTTACTCCTGACCATGCAAGTTATCCTAAAATTAATGGGAAACTGGCAGGTGAAGTCATGGGAAAAGTGGTAACTGTACAGTTTTCCTTCACAGGAAAGATACACTGGACATGAAAAAAGGCTCTGATTAAATAAAATCATCTGTGGGAGCTTGTCATAGGAACTTTGTAAAGACCAGGCAGTTACTGAGTAGAGAAGGACTGGTCCTGTCCAGGCTGGAATTCCAAGAGTTGATATTTACTATTTCCTCAGTGCTTTTGTTTATTATTTTATTACATCATAAAAACCTTTTAAGAATGCTCAGAGAAAGCTAGAACTCTTAAATATGGAACAGGTAATTTGGATAAAGAAACAATTCCAATATTAACTTTAAACTGGAACTGAATCTGTTTTTTCAGAGTCATCACTGCTTAAATGATTTTAAAGTACACTTTGCCTACAATTTATTCCTTCCCCTGCTGGTTTTGGATAACAAGCAAAATACTAAAGTAAAGAATACTTATTTGTCATTTCCAGCTCTCTTAACACCAGAAAGGAAGAATAAGGCTGATATTTATATAGGAACTCAGAGAGATCTCAGTATGATGAACAAGCTGCTACAGTAATGATTGCTAACACTTAAAAACCAAGAAAGAAAGCAAAAGAGTTAAGAACCCTCAATAACAAAAAGAACATTCTCATTAGGGAAGCCATTATAAAATGGCATGTCCAGGATTGTTGAAGTTCACAGCTGCACGCTTAAAAAGCTAGTTATTTTTAATTCTCTCCCTGCTTTCCAAGGCTGTCTCAGGTCTCTCTAAACAGGCAGTCCTTCACAGGATGCAAATTAGCAGGTTATAGCTTGTGTCACAGAAACTTATGTAGCTGAGTACTCTTTCATATCAAATGGCTTCATTTCTAGGTGCTGAAATGAGGCATCAAGAATTAAATTAAGGCTTTACACAGAATGCAATAACAAAGACAAAGTTTAAGGAAAAAAAAAGCGAGACCAATGTTGTAAACAGTGCAAACACTTCAGATTCAGAATGATTGCCAAAAGTTCTGCAGAACTTTTAATAAGTAGAAGTCTAGCCATCTCGTTAAACCAAAGGCATCAGAAGCATGGTCTCAAACAGTTTCAAAAGGCCTATACAGTTAACTAGTTTAGAACCATGCAATTTTGGCTCAATCCTTGATATATCTTTATATCATCTACTTTGTTTGTCTTACTTTGATATTGGATATCACCAAAAAAAAAATATATATTGTGTAGTTTCAAAACCTTATAGAACTGAGAAGTATGATCTTCTGTGATTATTCTTAAGGAATGTCTTTCAACTTCTCTTCACAGTAAGAAGTCTTCAGCTTCTCTATACAGTAAGTTCATAGTATATGCCAACCCAAGCACAAAATATTGTTGTGAAATTTTGAGAGACGATAAGTTTATAAAGCAACCACTTTTCCGCTTTAAAATCTCAATAACTTATTGGTCTCAGATTATCCATTAATGCATCTGTTTAAAAGCAGTGATTTTAATAAATAAATAAATAAATTATGCACATTTTCAAGGCATGGAGAATTAAACCAAATAGCTGAATTGACTGACAATAGAGGTGTGAATTTGAACTGATGTAAAGGAGCTTTTTCTTTATATTTTGGTGATTTTTCAACAAATGCTGTGTATGGAAGTATTTTCTCTTACTATAATATTTTTGGGACATTAACAGAAGAGGATCTCTTCATTAAGGATATCCTATCTGAAGCTCATTTCTTCCTCTTTCAGTTAGGCTTCTAAATGCTTAAATTGTCTGTAGCTGAACTAAACAGTGATGTTGGATGCAGTACAATTTTCAAAAAAATAATTTTCTCTTCTGACTTTAAAAAAGTTAAGTAGAACTGACATTTAAGATTATTCATACCAATAGATAATCATGAATTAAGCTTCTTATAAGAAGCAAAATGTTCTTTAATCTAAAAGAAGCAATTCTGTAGACAAATTTTCCTGAAATACTTATAATATTTTAGAATTAGTATCTGACAAAATATTTTCAAACACCGGCTAAATAATTTGAAACATATTAGCTATTTGAAGGAATTCATCATGTATGAGCTTTGCTTACACCATTAACTTGTTGCAGATGCTAAAAATTATATTGAATCTGACTGGGGTAAGAACAGTGCAACATTCTGCAGCATAGTGTGAAATTGAGCTATGTTTGTCCATTTTAAATTTTTCATGTTTTTTTACCAAGTCTCATCATGTGGGGTCTTCTGATAATTCTATCTTTTAGCACCACAGGGACAGGTGGCCAAAAAATGGCATGTTGCAGTCTAGAGAATGAGAATAGTTAGAAAGACGGTTCAAACATGCAAATTCTCTGCATTTAAGAAGACTGACCTTAGCGAAGCCTATCAATGATCAAGGACATAGAAGCAATGAAGAAAGAGGGAAATTAGAAGGGTAAAAATGGATTTTCAAGAAAAGAATTAAAGAGTTTTAAAACCAATACCCAGAAGCCATGAAAATACATTTTGAAGATGATTGTAATAGAAGCAACAGATCTTCTAAATCCCTACAAAGCGGTGAGGGAAGATAAGAATACTGCTGAGAAGTTAAATGACTTTTTACATTAGTTTTTACTCAAGAATTTTTGGAAGATTACTATGAAACCTGCTGCTTTCTGATATATAACAATGTGATGCTACTAAAGCCCTACATGCTGCAAAAAGTTTTCTGTAATTTTATGCATAACAACCAAGATGTATGAAACCTCAAAATTATACCCCCCCAAATTTTTCCTTGTTGCAGAGAAAGAGAGGAGGAAAAAAATCGTGCCTCATATATTTAAGAAATTGAACTAATGATCATGAAGTTTATTGACTCTTTCAAGAAGGTTTTCTGGTTCATTAACTTATCACTAAAAAAACTGAACTTTTTCACAATTTGCCTCAAGTACCTTAAGATTGTCATATTTGAAAAAGGGGAAAAAAAAGCTTCATGAGCCAATCACTTGCTATGGTTAATAAAATTAAAAAAAACCCAAAAGCATAATTTCTTTTGACGTTCAGAAATTCTGATTCCTCAAGGAAGAATACTTAATATCTTTCTGTACAGGGAGAAAACAGGATCAAAAAACACCTAACAGAAACAAAAGAAGTTTAGGATATTATAGACTACTGTCATTATAGAAAAGGGGATTAAATGATTGATAGAACTGTCTCGTTGTAGCTTCACTTATTCTTACTACTGAACTGGGAGGGAGGCAATGAAACAGAAGTCTGAGAAGTGCAGGAAAAGCTTTCTGTTATTCAGGTATAACGACAACCATGAAGAATTTAAGGGGGCAAGATGAACTAGATGAATGAATACTAGAAAAAAAAAATTATCATTGACAATCATGCTGGAGGGAAGTAGCTGAAAAATGTGGGGTCAATGCAGCTAAGTTAACCATATCTAAATTAACCAGTGGAGCTCTAACAATCCTACAGGTTTCTTAGCAGAGGTCATCATTAATGTGCTACTGAAAACATAAGAAGTAATATGTCACATTGCAGTATGTGACAACTTGCATGATGATAGAATGGACAATGTAACACCTTTATTGAAATCAATATTTTTCCAGAAAGTATTCTGGAACAAAAGTATACTTTAAAAGAGGATATGAAAAGCAGTTGAAAAGCAGAAAGAATCAACATAAAACAACAATGTTCAGATATGTATGTAATGAATAATAATGTTGAATTGAAAACCTTTCTTTCTTCTGTTAGAATCAAGAGTAAGAGACACTTAGTTTGTAAGTAAAAAAATCTGAATCTGAAAAAGTAGAACAGCTTTTTATACACTATGAGCAAAATTATAAAATGCTTCACTAATATAAATAATTACCTCACAGAAAATAATTTAAAAGTACAGGGAATGTATCAATCAAGACTACTTAATGTAGTTAACAATTTTTAAAGAGATATTTATTGTTACCTTTATGTTTTAACTCAGGCTGTAATAGTAAGAACAGGAAATTTCTTCAGATTACACTGCCTCAGAGGTATTTTAAATTTCTCACAAGTATCTTGAGTCAGCCACATTAGAAGATATACATGACCTTTCATGGTCATTCCTACATTCTGGTGTTTCATTGCAGCATATAAATAAAAACTGATGGAGAGGAAAATCAGAAACACGAGATAGAAAATACAGCAGAAATATATTTATATTGAACAGTAGTATCTGTCATTTTACTGAAGGAAAGGTAGTTACTCTTTTACAGAGCACATGAAAGTTAGTGCCTTTCATCATGAGGAAGAGAGGACTTGAAGTGTGACAAATTATGTGTGAGAACAGAGCTGGAACTTATCAGGTTCATAAGGAAAGAATTAATTTTATCCACTTGACATTTAATTGTGGTAGACTGTTTATCCTATCTTTTTTGTGTATTTCATTATTTCTCATAGCATTCAAACTTCATATATTCAAAAATAAACTTTTATGTACCAAGTCCTAATCCAAAACTCCCTAACCTTCACTGTTGTTGTTTAAGAAAAACAGTTTTTGCATCCAGGGCCTTGTGAATGTACTCCAGCAACAGAAACCTTCTTTCCAGATAAGAACTTTGAAAGTACAAATTCTTTCTTCAGCATCCTAAAAGGTTGTGGTTTTTTTAGTTAATATCTAAAAGCCAATCTGAGATACAAACCTTTTGGAAAATTAAGTCTGTAAGGCACTCCTAGATTCAGAACTGTATCAGTTTTGCAATTAGTTTTGCACTCACTTCTTCTTTAAGATCAATTCACCCATGTCTGCATGGATTGTTAAAAATCCACAGACTCAAAAGTTCTTTGCAGAGCTAGAGCTGTAAAGCCTAACTATGCATTGGTATTTTCTTAAAAAAATACTAAGATGAATCAATTTAATTTTTTTCATCTGTTTCAGTAATCAATTAATCTAAATTTTGATAATAAATCATGTCAGTAAATAGTCAGTAGGTATTTACAATTTATACACCTATAGTTACTACACTAAATGAGTGATGAAATAGAAAACAGCAGTCTGGTCAACAGCTTATTGTAGATGTTTTTATCTTGGATCAAAAGGCATCAATGTTCTGCCTGCAACTTTCTAAATATTTCTATGTAATTTTCTATTTTCTAAATTGAGAAGCAAACATGCTGCTCTTATCACTTAATGATTCCTCAAAGTTGGAGGACAGAAAGGTTTTTTATCAGGCATTGGAAAGTGCATGTAGTATGTGAAGAGGATCTGTGATCTCACACCTAAAGTACTATATTCAGAAAAAATTAAAAGTATACTCTGGAAGTTTATCTCTAATTATTACTTTCAAATGTTCAATATAAACATTTTATGTAGTGTACAGAAGATTACAGTCTTCTCCACTAGCACAGAAATGCATATGCTCACACCCACCAGCTCTCTGCTTTGTTGCAATATATGAATAGTTAAGCATTTGCTGTGATTTAGCTAATGTCCTTTTACCATATAAAATGCAATTCAATTCATTGTGTATGTGCTTGAAAGGGAAAGAGACACAAATGATTTGGTACTAAGCCTTTTTTCTTCATTTCATATTGCTAAAGCTGTCTCTGGAGAAATAAAGAGGCTTTTTTCTCTTATTTCTTATAATGAGATTCTAATGAGAACTTTAATTAGTATCATGAATTTTTTTCTTTACTTCTAGATTTTAAAGTAATCATGCAGTATTTCTCAGTCATGATTTTCTATTGTATCTCTATCATGTTATTTCTCTAAGTTAATTTTCATAATACTGTTTTATTTCAGATTTTGTTAACCCAATTTATTGCCATAATAATTGGAATCAAAATAGGCAAGAATCATCAGATTCTTGTTAGTAGTTTGATTGTCAGTCACCAACTGGAATATTTTCTGAATTACACTTGTGTGTAAAGATTCTGGTAGAAAGGCCTTGTCTCTATTCAGTGTATGCATGAAGTGGTCATAGCAAGTCAGGCTTTTCCTCTTCTCTTTAGTTATTTCTTGATTGTTTTAATGAAAATACCAGTAATTTCCAAATATTTTGGAAAAATCCTTTTTAGCTTCTTTCCTGTCTTTTTTTTTCCCGGTAGCATGTGCTATTTCTTTTGAGATCAAACCAAAATATTTTTACCAGAACACATCTTTCTGATGCAAACCCTGCTTCAGTTAATTTCTTAACATTTATTAAAAAAACTCACATTTAATGGACCTAATCCTGTAGATGTCACACACTTTTTTGACAGCCTGGAATACTATTCTATTTGTCCTGGAAGATATGAGCCTGGGAGAAATGAGATATGCCAAATCACCATTAAAAACCTCTATACTTTCGTTGTTACTTTTCTGGAATATGTACTTCCTAGTCATTAAAATAAAAAGAAGCAATTACAAGTAAGTCCATGAAAAACAGTACAGGGAAGCAGATTCTCCAGTGTTTTATTGCAACGTTAGAAATCCTGTGTACCATTTTCCACAGGGATGTAGCAAATAAAAAATAAACTGAAGTTGGTAATTAGAGAAATTTAGCTGAAACTTGTTCAGCTTATTAAGCATTTAATTTTGTGTAGAAAGGGAGAAATCATTAGCGCTTTTATTATCCTGAGTGTAAAAACCCAAACACTTCTGGAAAGGAGGCTGTACAACTATCTTTAAAAGATTTGGTATTCATGTCCTTTCCTGAAATGTTTATGTAGCCTAACTAAATCTGTAGTTTGACTTCCACAATAAAACTGCCAATTGGTGACAGCAATTGCACAGGTGATTTAAAAAATTCTCAAGTTGTTCCATGCTCTTCACTAGAAGACAAGGCTTCTATTCCTATTTTGAAGGTTGGAGTGACTCTGCTGTAAAAGCTTTTTCTGGTAAAACTTTTAAATGAAGATTTAGAGAGGATCAAATATGGCATCCTCCAGCGAGAAGGATTTGCCCTTGCTAAGTGATGTTCCCATCCTCACTGCTTCCCCAGCCTCCCAAAGGACTTCATTTGTCTTCCTGCACCCAAGAGCTGATCTCACTTGAGCATATCTGGGCTGGGCTAGTTGGGGTAGTTGCCTTCATGTCAAATGGGACATGTTGTCAGCCCTGCTATGCACACATCATATAGATCTCTTAGTTCCAAAGATAATCAGGAGAATAAAATAATTTTTAAAGTACAGGAAAACTTTCAAATCAAAGTCAAAATGTGGTAAAAATGTTAAGTTCTAATTTAAGATATAGTCCTAGCTATTTCAAGTAGACATAGGTTTTGAGAGTGTAAGAAAGTCCATAGACTGAAGTTTTTCTCTTGATAAAAAGTGTTTATCATTTGAACTGCAGAAAGGAGCAAGCCTGTTAAATGTGTGCATTTCTCACCATTACCCTGCAACTCCCAAAGTAAAACATCAATTCATCTGCTCTGAAAGAAATAGCTCCCATGTCTGCTGCTGCAGAATCTGGTATGCTATCCTAGAAGTCCATACTCCCTGTGTTAACAAGGTGTCTACTGAAGTTTATTCCTTCAGGTCAGAAGTTTCAACCTAGTCCAAGCTACTAATACCCTGAAGATACTAAATCCAACTGTATGGGTCAGTTCTATTCAAGTGTAGATTTTGTTTCTCAGCAGAGTAAACTAAAGGAAAATTGGATGTGGAGCCATTTCCAAAATATTACTAAACTGAGCTTGTTTTGTGGTCTTCAGTAAAAAGTACTATCATAGTTAGCTCTTCAGGAGAAAGGAAAAGAATTCTCATCAAGAGAATGGAAAAGAACTTCAGGAATTCACAGCTATTCGGAGGAAGTAAATATTGTCAAGATTCAGTTGTCTTAATGACGCTGTGTTTTTTCACTGTCTACCGTGACTGTGTAGGGTCCCTCTTACCTAACGCTGTCACAGAGGTCTCTTCAGTTGGCACACACATTTCACTTTAAAAGGGAAAAATAAAGTTAAAAGCTTTTCCTTCAGGTATTTGACTCTATTGTTTAGAAGCGACCACTCACTAATGATTTCCTGCTGTGGTTGCCCTCGTGGCATTGCAAGTTTGCACCAGGAGCTGCATTTTGCAGCCTCAGAAGGTTGTGACAGGCGCAGGTTTGGTTGTCACAGAAGGATGCATTTGCACGTGGTAGCCACAAGTGCATCCCTGCTTGCCATTGGAACAACACTTAAGAGCATTGCAGGCACAAGGAGGAAGGAACTTCAGAGCATTGTATGTACTGATGGTGAAGCTGAGGCAAGACCACCGTCCTGCCAGTTTGCAGTCATTTTCTCTAATGAGTTTTCCACTTTGCTAGTTCAAAGTTTCAGTGTGCTTGGGCCTCAAACTCTTCTTGTAAGGAGATTATTCCACCACTGAATGTACTTTGCAGTCAGTATTTAATCCTATTTTTTCCTCTTTATAACCAGAAATTCATTATTTTTCTCTTGACTGTCTTCTTTGTATTATTATTTAATCATACAATATACAACCATTCTTAGTGCCTCTGTAATTCTGGCAGGGAGTTTATTCTCAGCTTAAGTGCATCATATCATATCTTTCTGCTAACAAATGGCCTATAACAGTATAAAATGTCATTCACAGACATCAAAAGTCATTGTATGGACCCATTGATTTCAGAGAATTTCATGTGAATTAGACCCTCAGAGAGGTTGATTGTTCTGCCACAGAAGTCATCTGCAAGACTGATGCTTGACAGGATCAAGCCAACAGACACATTATTTTGCTGCTCTACAGCTGAGTGCCTTTGCTGACAAAAATTGATTAATATATTTGGGGTTTTTTCTTCCTACATTGCAATGTCATAGCTAATCTATGCTCCATCTGATCTCTAAATCTCTTCCAACATGCATGCCTCCTAAAATCTTTCCTCTATTGGCTATCCATATGTTTGAATTATCTTCCTGTGGATGTATTATACTGAATTTGCCCAAGTTAAATTTTAATTTCCTTTTTCTTCCCTACTCTGAATTTTTCTTGACGTTTCTCTTCCTTCATTGCTGCTCACCACCTTTTATAATGATAAGGAGCAGTATATTTTGGTACTACTTTACAGAATATTCAACTAAAATCACAACCAATTATTATACAAGAAAGTATTTTAATTTATTAGCTGTTAGGAATAACTTTTAGGCTTTTGTGCTTTATGATATTCCATAATTCACTGACTTTTAACATTTCCCTCCTGAAGAACTCTGGTCTACCCGACAGGAAGCCTTAATTGGAGAAGAATCTGCAGAGCTAAAAAAGCTGGTTGTAATAGGAGTCAGATTTCACAATGAGAAGGTTGAAATGTTGCAGGGAGAAAGTGGCTCATTACCAGAAAAAATGTCTGAATCCCAAAGGGTATGTATTTTCCCTAAAAAAAATGAATGTTCTCAGGGAGGAAAACTCATAATTTATTATTAACATCTTATAGTAGCTTTCCTTAAAAGTGGTAGTGGGAACATAAATGAAATGTGTTTATTTTCCAGAATTTAACTAAACCAAGAACTTTTCAGACTGTAGATAACATTATTACTATTATTTGAAAAGGTTAAATTATTAGTTTCCTTATATTTAACTTTATGCATTTTTATACATATGTGTAACTTCAAAAACATAAGACCACTTCAAGTCTTCCCTAGCACTAGTGGTGTTGTATGACGTTAAGAAACAATAAAGTTTTCCACAATTGTCAGCCTTAGATTTCTATTTGGATGCCTGATATTTCTGCTTAGATGCCTGATGCCTGAGTCTGATTTCAATTATTTTGTCTAATTTAGACATAATTTGTCATGTGGTCTATTTATTCATTGTAAAAACAGAAACTTCTGCTGCATTTATTTCAGACTAATATAATATAATCAGAACATCTATTTAAAGAGAAGAGGCATGCAAATTTTTTCCAAGCCTTACTTTTAGTGCTTGCTAGACAATATTAGTATTCTAGGATGTAATGGACTAATGATACTTATCTTGCCCATCCTAGTAGGACACAGGTCTTCCAGAAAGACTTCAATGAAATACTTTAATATCTCCAACATAACGTTTTTAATTAGGTCATCTTAGTCAGGAGTCTTCATTTCCCTTCTTTACACTAAAGACTCAGGTTTGTTGCTAAGAATAAAATACAATTCCTGTTACCAAGAACAGTTACTGCAGCAGGATATAAGGAATGTGAGTCTTCACTACCTGTATGTTATCTGGCCTTCACTTTCATTCTAACTCATTTGGTTTATCATTTGTTATTTCTCCTACATCACAGAGGAAGAAGATCTTTGAGACCGAGGCTGTCATTCACTGTGGGCACTTTCCAGCACACTGGGGCACCCCTTTATTTGAGACTTCTTGGCACTTCAGTAAATAGGCAGGATGTGTTGACAGGACTGCAATTTCAGAGTACCTGCATGAAGTGCTGGAATCAAGAGCTGAGGCAGGTACAGAAAGGAAAAATGTTTTAACCAGGGCAAGGTCTGGAGCATCCAGAGTTATATCAGAAACTGAGGAAAACAAGGAGAGAAACAGGAGGAACTCAGCGTCAGAAAAATTAGAAACAGGCAAAACTGAAAAGATTAAAAGCCTGCAATTGTTGGCTGGCATTAAAAAGCTCAGCATCAGAGAAGTCTGTTCCTTCCATAAGGAAGGAACTGTACAAGGAGGTATCAGCTGCAGTCTCAGTGAATTATAACATTGCCTATCTGTATTTGCCTACGGTCTGTCTACTTTTTGAATGTATTAGTTCACAGTACAGTGTCAATACCTATTAAAGGAAAGCAACAAACCAAACCAAAAATGTCATTCCACTCAAAAAACCCAACCATCCCACTGGCATGACACTCCTCAAAGTCAAAATAACAGCAAAAGTATCCTCCAGAAAATGATTCATCCAGAGTTTACAAGGCAAGAATCTATAACCACCAAGGTGAAGTCAGGAGGACATTCAAGGTATTATTGTCTTGTATTTTCCAAAGAAAACCTTTTTCTCTGCATGATCCCATAAGTGGAATTTTTGCAGAGCTTGGAACCTACTCCAAACCTACTCCAAGCCTACTCCACCTCACACCAAAATTTTTGTATGTGCAAGGCTGCAGAAGACCAGGAGAAGGAATGCTGCCAAACACATTTTCTTCAAGGTAATAACAGATCAAATGGATCCTTGTGCTGCCAGTAACACATGCTAGGAAGAGTACTTTACCAATAAAAACAAACCTAATGTGAGGCTGTTGTTTAATTTAATAATAATATAATTAATTATTGATATAGTATAATTATATCTTAAATTATAATATAATATGATTAAATAATAATAATTAATAAGTAATAATAATTATTGTTTAATAATAAATAATATTTTATTCTGGATAGTCTCCTAATTGCTCTACAAACAAGCTCTTTTCCCTTTTCTCTGTGGACATGAATGTTGTTTTCCCCAAGTTTTTGGGGCCTTTTAACTCCTATCAGGCATCATTTCCAATTTAGCTACTGGGGATATTTTGTTATACTGCATTCTTACTATGAAGGAAAAGAGAAATTTAACTAGAGAGATGGACTGGTTAAATTAGGAAACATTCATCATTAACATTTATTCTCAGGGCTGAGTAAACTGAATTATCATTGGAACAGACATTCTAGGCACATTTATGCAATGATTTCATAAGTGTGCTGGTTTGGGTTTTTTTAAACTGGTGGAAGATTTGTTCCTACATTTGCACATGTTCCCTCTCAGGGCAAGAAGACATAAAATTCTCTGCCCCTAATGATATAAATCTGTAGCACTGCAGAATACACTGGGACTGCTACAAAGTTTTGTCAAGACAGCTACCATAAAAAAAATCCAAAGAAAATTGTTAATCTCATTTGGAAAAAGGTACATGCCCATTTTAGAATTTTTCTATATTTATCAAGCCCAAGATTATGAACATTTTTCAAGACTTACATGGCTAAAATTTAAGTTAAAACTTTCAACCCTCTTATAACAGTGGAAAGAAGAAAAGGGCAATAATTTATATTGGTTTGGATTTAAGAATTCTTTAAAATACGTACAAGATAATTCTTTCTATTTTCTCTAGGATCTCTGAATTCTTCTACTTCACATGACTCTATTCCTCACTGAGCAACAACAAGTCTTTTCTCAACACTGGATTGTATTACAAGTTGTTGGCTCTTTTCAAATCCTCTTCTTCTTACATTGTGCATAAGATGCCTTCTGCAGAACAGTTGGTACGAAAGGGAACAACAGATCTGAAAAGACAGTTAATCATGCTCTGAACAGATCAATTAATTCTGACTGAATAGCAAAAGATCTTAGAAGTTTTGCACTTTAAATAGATGGTTTGTGAGAGGTTTACTGGGTAAGTATATATCTAGGCCTTCCCTGTCCTTTTTACAGACAAAGGTTCTTAGTTATTAGTGTAACACATTAAACAGGAATAGGTAAAAATATTTAAATAGTAATATAAATAGCTAATTCTAAAAAGAGAAACATATGATAGACAAATAGAAAAACATTAATTTGAATTATCTCTTTATTCTTTGGGCTTATACAAAATGGCCACTGAAAATTAGATTTTTGCTTCTCTAGGCTGAATTTATGGGCTAAAGATTTAAGCATTTTATCTGAATCTGATTTGCCATTCTTGGTGTTTTAATTTTTATCAGTAATAAAAGCATCTATTTTATGTTCTAATTTCATTATTCCAGGTTTTCAAATGTGGTATTTCTATTTCAAAATATGTAAAAATACTGTAGAAATAAAATAAAGGTGTTAATTTATGTTCACATAAAATGTTTGCACTGTTTTCTATATGTTTCTGTGGATTATGCTTCAACCTCAGATACACTGGATTTCAGATGCCCCTCAAGCTACTTCTAAATCACTTTTGAATCACTGTTTAACAACCTTGTATTGAATCTGTATTTCTGATAGGTGTTAGTATAGATATACTTTTCCAAAATAGTAATATCATAGTTGTTGTTTTATTAATGTAAAAATACAGCTCTGGGCACGGATTCAATATATTCAGTTGGGCGATCAGACAGTGGATTGTGTGTGATGCATTCCAAACACAAACAGTTTACCATACAATTCCCAAATACCTACATGCAAATCAGTAAATTAATCCTGATTTATTGCTAGATGTTTTTGGCAACCACCAGAGCAAACTCCATAAATGTTTTCAAAGGGGAAGAAAGAATTAGGAGACGGGGAGGAGCATCAAGAAGTGAGAGTGGAATAAATAAGCATTGTACTGAAATACTTAACTGAATCAAATTACAACGGTTAGTGCAGGAAGCAATCTTCCTTCCAACAGTTCCCTTTGGCAAATTCACAAAAAAAAAAGGTATAGTCTTAAGGTTAACTCTACCACTGATAATGGTTCTAGGAGAACGTATGGTTCCAGTGCCCTAATGAACCAGTTATCTGGGTGATCCTCTGTTTTTTTTTCCATTTGTCTTCTCTTGTCCACAGGAAGGACTAACTTATTTTCCATTTCCTGTGAAATGCTTTCCTTTTTTCTCCATTGTACTCCAGACTGTTTCTTGTCAGGACATCTCCTTTTGGTCTCCAACTCTGTTGTTTGCACTGAAATTTACAGTATTGTCTCAACTGCTTGAACGAGACTTTTAAATAGGGGACTGCAGTCCAGTTCTTGTTTTCCATAGCAAATGCTGGACTAAGTCAAGCAATATTTTGAAAATAAACAAAAAATATTATTTCAACTTTGAATTGTTGTAATAAGATGATGTAATAAGACCCAAATAAGGAAATGTAACAAATCTAAAATACCTAAATGTAGGTATTTTAAACTGGTTCATATACATAGTCCTATGTCTTTGCTTCTTTATTCCAAAACCTGCTGGGAATGTGGTATTCCAGCAAATCATACCATACCTGGTATATGCACATAATACCTGGGAGAGTTCTGCTGAAAAGGAAATGAATGAACTGGGAAGTGGAATCTTTGTAAATTATCTAGATTCATGACAGCAACTAGATTAATTGAACTTTTTGACTGCAAAGACATTCACTATAGCTATTCAGTTAAACCTCTGATAACTAACTAGAAGTGGAAAAAGAAAATAATATGGTGAAAAGGATTTTTGAAATATTGATGTTGAAAGTAGGGTAGAGTTCTTTATGGAAAGGCGGGTAGATTATTAAATGAACAAAAGAACTATCTTTCATAGAGCTCTGCATTTCAGCACTGAAGAGAAAACTGACACATCAAATTTGTACAACAAAAGGAAAGGGTTTATCAGCTTCTAAATGCATTATATAAGGATGATTGTTAATCCTTGGAAAAACTACTGTGGTTAAAGGAAAAAGAGTCTTAGCATAAAGGCCTAAAAATGGCCAAGTTCAGCCAGATAAAGCATTCAGAGAAAATGAAAAGCAGTAGAAGTCTGTTCAAACATTCAGAGTTTTCTTCTGCTTGTACATGCATACAAGGTATACTAAATTTGTATATGTTATTTGTGAGTTTTTAATATTGTTTTCAATTGAAACATTGCTGTAAAAATTTCAACTACTGATGTATATAATACCCTACAGAAAATGCCTCACCATTAGTCGCACACAGAAAAGTATAACACTTAATTGGGGAAAGGAATATAACTTCTATTTCTGTGTTTTCTTCAACACATGGGACCTGGGACATGAAGGTCATCTTCTACAATGGCCTAAAGCTACAGCACTCACTTGTTAAGCAGGAGACACAGCTTTTCTTCCACTGGGACAGTATCTTTATTGCACACAATGTTGTGTATTCCTGAAATTATTCTTTTCAGCCACTATAAAATTTAAGATAAAGAACACATTGTTTAAGACAAGGATCAGAATACCTATCGCTCACATTTTCAAACCCTAAGCACTGCAACGCCTCCTTTCACCAAAGCTGCTCCTTCTTTTCCAGCCAGGCTTGTGAACTAAGGCATTTCCTGGGAAGTGACAGGTCTGCATCTGGAATACCCAAAACAGAAGTGTTATAGGCAAACAAGTGGATTTTTTTCTAATGGTTTCTTTTATGAAGAATTATCACTATTTTATCTACCTTCTTTAAAAAAAAATTAAATCCATCTGTAATTTCTTACACCTCAAACTATGGAACAAGCCTTGTCCCTGGCTTCCTGTTTGTGGTGAGCTGGTCCTGACTGGCACAAGGTTTCCAAGAAGCCCCTCTTATCAGGTAGAGAAAATATGATGGAAAGATCATGGCTCGAGATAGGGACAGATAAATCCCTTACCAATCACTGTCTTGGGCAAAATAGGCTTTACTAGGGGAAAAATAGTTTAATTTATGGACAATTATTTGTAATAGACTAGAATAGTGAAAAATAAAATCACCTTCCCTTTACCCCTCCCTTCTTCCCAGATTCAACTTCACTTTGGATTTCTCTACCTCCTCCCCCTGCATGGCTCAGGGAGATAGGAAATGAGAGCTGTGACCACAATGATTTCTCTGTTCTGCTCCTTTATCCTCATGCTCTTCTCCTGCTCCAAGGTGGGATCCCACCCACAGGAGACACTCCATGGAATTCACCAAGTGCCCTTCCCATGGGCTGCAGTTTTACACAAACTGTCCCTTCCCCAGGGTACAGTCTGTCAGGAACAGGTTGCTGCAGTTCCCCACAGGGTCACAAGTACCGCCAGCAAACTTGCTCCAGCATGGGCTCTTCTCTCCATGGGTCCACAGGTTCTGCCAGGAGCCGCCTCCTGTGTGGGATTCCCAGGGGGTCACAGGTTTCTTCAGGCATCCACCTGTTCCAGCATGGGGTCCTCAGCAGTCTGCAGGTGGATCTCTCCTCTACTGTGAACCCTCATGGGCCACAGGTGGACATCCTGCTGCACCATGGCCTGCACCACAGGCTGCATGGGAATTCCAGCTCCCGCATGTGGAACATTTCCTTCCCCTCCTACTCCATTGACCGTGGTGTCTGCAGGGATGTTTCTCTCACATAGTCTCACTCCTCTCACAGGCGTTGCAGTGATTTTTACCCTTTCTTAAATATGTTATCTCAGACATTACAAAAAGTAGTCTATGAATATTACTTCTTGGCTCTATTTTGGCCAGTGGTGGATTTGTCTTGGAGGCAGCTGGAACTGTTTCTGTCTGGATGGTGGCAGCTGCTGGTGTCACAGAAACCACTCTTGCACCTCCTCCACTATCAAAACCTTGCCATGCAAATCCAATAAATTGTTAAAATAATTACTCTGAGGGCTGTTCTTAAATTCTAAAACTTTCTTGACCTTGGGTGCTGACCATGGTGCTCAGAATGGGACAATACTGTTTTGGAGCAAGTTTACAGATGCATGAAGAATTTCTTTAATAAAAAAGGGTAGAAACACATAGAACACTTCAGTGACTTCAAAGCAAGAAACCATAGTGTGATTATAATTGGGTGAATTTCTCTTAAAAATCATTTTATTTTAATGTAACCCTTACAGTAAAGGAACTATTCAAACAACAATGAAAGATATCTGCAATTCCAGGGCAAAGAAAGAAGAAAGAAAACTACATTCCTTTTCAATGCCTTTCTTTGTTTTTGTTTCCCCTTCTTTCCCTTTCTCTTTGCTTCCTTAACTCTAGCCCTGATGTCCTTCCTGTTTTATTCTGCAGATATTTCTACTCGTATTAGAGCCTCTCTTTGTCTTTTTCTTCGCATTCAAGTCTTTTTCAACCAACTACCAGTGCTCTGCAAAATGCTCCAAACTTGAGGGACAGTGACAGCCATTTGGACATCTCCCCTCTCATAACTTCTCCACAGGCACATAGATCAGTGTCCTCTTCATGCTTCTCAGCAACACAGTATTTATTAAATACATTTTCTGTGTCATATAGATAGAAAAAGAGAGATGATCTCAACATAAAGGTGATTGAAAAGTACTCAGGGTGATTAAGGCTCAGTAGTGCTTGAATGTTTTCAAGCAGCTCTGACCCATAAAGGAGAGCTGGTCCTTCACAACTTCATGGAAGGCATAAGACTCTATTAGTTGATGAAATTTGTAAAACACAGTACATACTTATCTGGGCTTGTACTGATTTCAATAACTATCTGGATTTAAAAAGGAAATGATAAAATCATGTAAAGGTAGACTCTAAGAAAAAGGCATTCCTATTTTCAGGGATGAGTGGCTCATAATACAGAGTTATATAGTAACCTACCAAAACAAAATTTGTAGAGCTCAGTGGAGTATGAATAGAAACTTGGAGGGGAAAGCAAGGACAACTGGATAACACAATATTTTCAGAGGGAAAAAAAAAGTGGGTGAAGGCTTTTCTTATCATTGCCTATCAAAATAATATCAAAAG
>JANPWX010000215.1:1428673-1464729 GCA_024734555.1 Trochalopteron elliotii
AGGGAAGGGAAGGGAAGGGAAGGGAAGGGAAGTTGTTTTACTTTAAATACATATTAGAGGAATTAGAGGAAATAATATAATTAAAATCCTAGACTTCCTGATCCATCTGTTTTCTTCTAAACACATTGTCATCATCACAAATGGCATTCAATGAGCAAAAGTTGCACACAGTTGTTGAGCACTTCATTATCACTTCATTATTAGCAGAACTTTATTTTTGTTTTTAATTATCTTTTTAACTGAATAAGAATGTAGGAAGTGTTAAATGGTAGAATTTATTGTATCAAGGACCACAAAGGGGAACTACTTCCAGTATTTGTTTTCATTTGTGTTTCTTTGCTTTGTAGTGCTTTCTAATGTTTCTCTCTTTTAAATAGTTTTCTCATTATAAATATGTACTTTCATCTTTAACATTCTTTTTCAGAAATAAATGTGACATACAGCACTCTGCACTTGGGATACTACAAACTCAGGATATGGCTTTCAGAATGTTCATTAAGGAAGTTATTTGCTTTAGTAGCATCAAAAAATATAGAAAGCATACAAAAAATCTGAGTCTTGTTGTATGCAGAAGATGCACAGCCTGCCTTTTCTGTGGGTGTGATGGAATGCATTTCAGAATATTTGGGTTGTCAAGGAACTAGACAATACCTGAGAGGGTCTCTGAATGCCATGGCATCCATTTTTAATGGAGCTGATTCCAGCCTGGGGGTGGTTCACCTCAAAACCATGATTATGTGTGAACAAATCTGTTTACTAGTATAATGGTGGAAAAAGTATGTTTGGATAATGCTGTCCAGTGTTAGGGGGCTCTCCAAATTTTCTGATTGATTGATTTATTACCATCATTTTCTCTGGTGCTGAATTTAAATCATCAGAGGTTAGCTGATACAGAAAGTAACATGGACCTGCCTTCTGTTCTTAAAGTAAATTACTGTTCTGATTCAAGAAAGGTTGATTTTCTTGTCAGCATCTCTAGATTAGATGCTGCAGCACCTATAATACACTTGCTTTGCTACTGCAAAACTGTAGTCTTCCATTTGTCTTCCCAAGTGCTCAAAATTGCTGTGGCACACACAGCATTGATTATTTTTTATTTCAAATGTCTCATCTTAAGCTGACTGACACCACACTCCAAGGACATGGAAAACTAGCATATGTTCTCTACTGCTTCAAAAACAAACCAGTGGGATTAAAAACTGCTGTTAATATTGCAACATTTAAAGTTTAGATTTCTCCTTCTTGTGTGAGGAGAAAGCAGATGGAGGGACTGCATGCATTTTCTGATTAGTATAGTCTGGGCTTGAGAAGGGTTGCCTAACACACATTTAGCACAAGTCAGAAACAAAGCTATTGCTAACTCCCTTCAGGTTCTCTTACTATGGCAACCCAGCAAGATAAAGATGAAAATATTTCACTATCTTCTGCTGTTCCTCTATGGTCTGCACGCAGTCGCTTTTGAATGCTTTTAATTAAAGCACTTTGAAAGATTTTTGAAAAACTTGGAGCAAAAAAAAAATCATAAAATGAGATTGTAAAAATTACTGTTAGTGAAAAAGGTAAAAAGCAGGTTTACCTCTCCTCTCCCTTTTCTGTCAGTCCCCTTTCACTCCTGCTCTCCAGTTCATTAATATTTTGGTTTTTAGTATGTTGGTTACAGTAACTAAGCGTTAATTTGTTCCTTGGCATATTACACTGAGATGAACCTGATTAATTAAAACAGGAAGCACCGTCCCTGAAGCACCATGGCTGGTGCCTTGGTGTTGATGCCTCGGGTTTTGTGTGTAATGAGAGTCCTGGCTGCAGGCAAAGGGAGACCGCACACTTCCCCACCTCTGACGTGGAACAGAATTAAGCATTAACTCTGTAGCAGACCCCTGCTTATCAGCAACCTTGCTATTACTATACCAACCCTGATGTGCATAAGCAATATTTTCATCCACTTCCCAAGAGATTTATCTAGCTGTTGAAGTAGAAAATGAATATTTTACAGTTCACTTGTCTGATCAATTACCTACAAGCTGCTGCAGTATTTTATAGCCAGTGGGAGAGCTGTGTAGGTGATGATAGAGAAATCTGGAGGGAATGTGTTAGCCAACTACAAAAAGGGGACTAAAACTGTGAATGAGCCATCAGTAACAATCCTTTTGTTCATAAGGGTCTAGCCAGAAATTACAGTGTAACCAATTAAAGAACATAAATGATAATCAGCAGAATGTGAATTCCAGAGGTAAAGAAATTTGATTGCTTGATTGGAGGATAATGAAGTGCAGAGATGATTCAAAACCAACCTCTTCTCTGTGAAACATCTCCCTCAGTACTTTATTTACCATTTTTGTCTTTTAGATAATTGGAAGAAACTCTTTCCTAGAGACACTTTGGAAATTAAATTAACCAACTCAAAGTTAAATTGTGCACACTTTTTAGGCAAGGTATTAAAGATCATAATACAAAAGTTTCAACAACCTAAGCTCCCAGAGGTTTCTTTTAATAGAAAAACTTTGTGTTGGCAATTCATTTCAAGAACATTACACATGACATCTTGAATAAGTTAGTGAAAGCTCTCTTATCTGATTGCATGTGAATTGTGTTTTCTCTCTAAAAACCTGTAAGGAATATTTGTCTGTTACTTACAGAGTGCACAGTGACAAGTTCAAATCCTTATTTAAAAATGGTGAAAGCATAAGGAAGCAACCTGGAAGATTCACAAGGTAGTTTGTGTTTGGCTGTTTAAAATTCCTGCTGTTTAGTCCAAGAGTTTTAAACATGTCTTCATTCTTTAATTTACAGACGACCCTGTGGGAGAGGTAAGTTTGTATCTGTAGCAAGAAAATCAAATCTGATTTGTTTAGTGATAACAACAAATATCACTTAGACTTAAATGACTTTCAGGCCTTCAAATCTAAAGGAAAAATAAATCTGAGATCAGTTAAAATTCAGATATAGCATTGGAAGTCTGGACTTTTTTCCTTATTCTACAACATCATCAAAAGGTAAGCACTGTAAATATATGTTGCTGACTGAGTACAGATTATTTGCCTCATATACACTTGATTAACTGCAGCTTCTTTTAAGTTATACCATGCTTTTGTCTTTTAGGAGAATGTGTCTTCCTTATTGCAAGCTTTTGATTAAGCTCTTTTTTATTGAGCCTTTATCAGTGTTTATTGAATATAGAAAAACAGACTGAAGAATGAAGGTTTTTTTCTATAATAAGTTCCTTTTTAACTAGCCTTTGAACAGGAAGTATTCAAAATACAAAAAAAAATCACTTTTTATACATATTAAAAAATCTGATGTGTGAAGAAGTCCATTTATTAAAATTGTCTTTCACTGGTTTTACTCTCAAAACTTTGCTTACATCACTACAATGGCAGAGATTTTATCCAAAGGGAAGAAAATAATCTTCTACTTCTATTATATGTCTCTTATTAAAATATCTTGTATTTATTTTACCAAGTCCCCAAAGCCTTCATAAATGACTGTTACTCTGTTGGCCCAAACTCACAGCATAATCTACTACCAAAGTTTAAAACTTCTTTCAAAGGCACATTATTTTTGAAGCAAAGCAGCTGAGACAGGACAGGACATTATCCATGTTTTCTTGTAGAGCAACTGATCTCTCAGTTTTTTGCTTACACTACATGTTTTAGGCTGTCTAATACCAGTAACAATCCAAGAACAGCAGTTGATTGAACACTGGCTAAAAACTTGCTTTGAAAATTTTAGCGAATTTTTTTTATCTTTAATTGCATTATTTGCGTGACCATTAATTATCCAGACAGGGACTTGCAAGAGTCAAATAGAATGCTGTTGCCTAGTTAAAATTTTTTGTGTTACTTGATTTACTCTTATTCTAGAGCTCCATTTTGTGGCTGATTTTATTGGAAAAGCATGACATTGTATAAATAACCTTCCCTATGAGATTTAGTCTACCAAAGTCCTCCTTCATCTGCAAGGTGGATACCAAAACTTAATGGTGTCACAGATGGCTTTACCAGTCTGCCTGCTTTACAGACCTTTTCAATACTGAGTTTTGTAAATTTATTGGGCTTCAGTCATATCTTAAAATTTTCTTACCCCTTTAAATGTTTTCTTGTGCATGCTCTGAAAATGGTGAGTGTGGGCACTCCATCACTCTAATAATTTTGATGGCACTCCTCAGGCACTCACTGCATGGAGTAGTCATGGTAACTGGAAAACAGCCCAGTCTGACATGGTAGACAAATTTTTTGTAATGGTCACAGAGCACAGTAGGCTCCAGGTTCACATTGTGCAACACCCACAGGAGCTACAGTCCCAAATAACAGTGAAAGTGGTGAGGGAGGACTTGACCCACTCTCCTTCTCCAGATGAGCCACAAAGAAGGAGGAGCTCAGCTGGCCAGGACAGGAGGATTGTGGGCAGGAAGGACCATGGGTCCATTCTGCTGTTGGGAGCAGGACACATCAATCCATGGTTCTTTTCATCAGGCCTGCTATTGCTTTTTCTGCAGTGAAATTTCAATGTGAAATGCACAGAAAGTCTAGCATGGAGCCCAAGGCCAGGCCTGCCCTGAGGGCCAATTCCAGACAAGCTAGGCTTCTAAATTGAGAAAGTCCCAAGTTTCATCATCTGTAAGTGTAACCATACTGCTTTTAAAAGCTACCACACCAGCCAAGAACTAGTTAACACCATCCTGTTAGGAGTTAACACTGTCCCATTGGGCCAAAACAAGAAAAATCCTATCTTCTACATTTCAGAAAGAAATATGTTTTATATTTTTAGATGTAAATTTTACTTCATGTGTAGATAGTAAAGTGTTTCCAAATTGAATTCCTTTGAAGCCAACTGGGAAAAAAACACTGAGATGAAATGACATAGTTTTATCTGGGATACTCAACATCACAGAGGATGTCAGTGGAATAGGACAATAAAATAAATCTAACTAGAAAAAAAAACCACAAAAAAAAAAAAATAAAAAACCCCACCAAAACCAAACCACCACCAAAAAACCAACCCAAACAAAAAAAAACCCCACCACACTGAGACAGAGACATATTTCCTAGAACCAGGCAGTTATATTTGCAACCTGGTAGATAAAATGGGAGAAAAACAATGTATTTCAGGATTGGATAGAGGCTGAAAGTTAAAGCCTTTATATGGATTTAAAGAATAATTTGGTATATTTATTTTAATGATTCAGTACAAAAAAGATCTGAAGTCATTTTTTGTTCTTGGAAAAGGCTTCATTTAAAAGTATACCACATCAAAGAACTTGACAATGTTGTTATTGTGCCACTAGTATGATATTGCTACTTTATGCTAATTTTTCAGACTAACATCAGTCTAGACTAGCAATTAAACTATCTCATGAAAGTGTGCAGTTCTACAGACAAACCATACACTGCAAATTGAGATGACTCTGTCATTACCAGGGTCCACTTGGCTGATGTTTTCCCCGGAATCTGAATAAGCAACTGCTTCTGGACTGTGTATTATAGAAGGGAACCATGCATCTGTCCTGAACCTTTTGGTTTCTTCCATTTTAGAGAGAATATGGAGCTCATGGTTTCACAGAAATTATTTTTTTCCTAGCAAAAAAAAATACATGCCAACATACAAGATGAAGGAAAATCTATTTACCTCCTTTACCAGAAGTAAAAACTTAGCAAACAGATCTATGTATAAATTATTTAGGAGAAAATGAAGCAAGCAACTTCAGTAGCAACTGTACAGACATCTCTGAGCAAATAAATAGCATAACTGAAGTGAATAAACAATGTTTATTCAGTATTGCAATAGAGCAACAAGGAGTACATAGTGGAATTAGCAATATTTTGAAAATAAGCACTATTTTCACATGACATATTGAAAGTGGGTAACTTCTTGGTACAGACTGTTGTAAAGGTAAATTAGACAAATTCACCTTAATTAGAAAAATTCATGAAGAATACATGGTATCAATAGCTATTACACACAATGACTTACGTGCAATTAAAGGCCCGGGAGGTACTTTAACTACATAGAGATTGAATAATATTCTGTGAAACTGATCCTACTTTATCCCACTCCTGCTTAATATCCCCTATTGGCCACCACTAGAGATGAGGTTCTGGGAGAAAGGTTTTTGATTAAATTTGTTCTGGCAGGTTTTTTTTAAAAAAAGAGATATGAAATGACAAAAATTTATTTCTTCTCTAGGGTATTTCCAGAACTGCTGTTCTGAGCACACCTTTATTTCAGCATAGTTCTGCACCTATCATAGAAGAGCCAGTTTTCAAAGTCAATCCATTGCATGTTTTCCTTCAGATTAAAAGCTGCTTATATGGTATTCGCTTGGCCTATAAAACAGAAAATAGAAATATTCTGCAGATGTGATGCAGTAAAAAATCATTTCCAGACAGTTTTTTCTATTTCACTACAGACAGTCTTTGGACCAAAGATATTACATTGTGGTAATTTGCAGAGATGCTCCAGCTATGGCTAAAGCACTATTATAGGTTCTTGGGTTCTAATTTTATGCTTTTTGACCTCCTCACCTCCTACCTTTTTCTACCTGCAACGTTCTCAGGACTTCCATGAGTCTCATTTCTACAGCAGAAGGTTTATTATGATGATAATAATAATTGTTATGCATCTGGCATTAAAACAGTAGCAGATAAGGTAAAATTACTTTATCTGGGGAAATGGTTTTTGCAGCAATTGCCATGGTTGTGTGCACTCACCATACATTATCCATCCTGGTAAGTTCTTACAAAGAAAAGGAGCATCTTTTTACCTGTTCCCAGTATTCTAAGAATAACAAGAAGATCAGTGCCAAGGTTAATCCTTCATCCTGTCCACGACTACACCAAAACCTTTAAAAATACACATAAAATCCCTTATCTCATTTATTCTATCTTCTGACAATTCATTGCTTTGTTTGTACTGTAACAGAAGAAAATTAAAAATATTTAAATATTTTTTATACCTTTTTTTTATACCTTCTCATAAAGACAAGCTTACATTAATATTGTTTTTTATATTTTGGCTAATTAAACAGAATTGAGGTTGCATACTCATACCTGTTCTAGATTAGCTGTGCATGGATTTTTATTTTGTAGCCCACAAAGTCAGCATTAAAAATAATCAAAAAGTCATAGAATCATTTAGGTTGGAAAAGATCTTCAAAATCACTGAGTCCAACTGTAAATTCACCACTGACAAGTTGACCACTAAGCCATGTTCCTAAGTTTCACACCAACATGTCTTTGAAATACCTGCAGGGATGAAAGTTCCACTGGTTCCCTGGGCAGCCTGTTCCAATGCCTGGCCACCTTTTCAGTGAAGAAAATATTCCTAATATCCAACCGAAATCTCTCCTGGCTTAAGTGGAGGCCATTTCATTTCATCCTGTCCCTTGCTACCAGGGAGAATAGACAGACTCCATCTCTTTGCAGCCTCCTTTCAGGCAGTTGTAAAAAACAAGTTCTCCTGCGAGCCTCCTTTTGTCCAGGCTACACAACCCGAGTTCTCCCAACTGCTTCTCATAAGGCTTGTGCTCTAGGCCCTTCACCAGAACTTCACATTAAGTTTCATAATCATAGAACCTTATTTTTAAGCTAACTATAACCTATATTGACCACACTTGTCTCAGTAAAAAGTTAACTTTCCTCATTCAGCCAAACTATCCTGGTGTAGTTACAATTTTGACAAGATACTGATCACTGGTTTCTTTATTGTTACTACAGAAGGAGCCAAACACTGATATGGTACAGCCACCTGGTAGTTACAAAAAAGCTATTTTCAACTTTTCTCTATGAATTCATATACACAATGCTCGTTTCCACTTTTGATTAATTTTAGTGCTAAAAGATTACCTGAGCATCCCAGATACATGCAGACATATATTCTCTAAAACAATCATATTTCAAGAGGCATATCTTCTGTTTGAGCTTGGGAAGAATATCATCTTCCAGGCAGGCATGAAATCAGTGACTTAACTTTTTTTGCCAACAGTTACATCACACTGAACAAATATTTTTAGGCATTGACTTTTTTGACTTTTCAGGTTCTCGAAATATACTCAGAACAATCAATTTGGTACAGCTCAACATTGACCAAAATTTAACTTTTATTCAGTGAGCTTATATTTTTTTCACTAACTATGAAATATATGAAAGTAGTCTGCTATATTACCCAAATTATTGTAAAGGGGGTTTTTTGTCATTTGGCATGTTTTAAAGTGTATTAATACTTAGTTCAGTAGCTTGACCTAAGTACTACCATGCTACTTCTACCGCAGTTATTTGTTATTTTTTATATGTTACTGCAGAAAAATGTTATGTGGCTGAGCTTTCCAGAGATGCAGAAAATGGAAAAGCCTTCAATGAACATCCACAGGAACTTATAATTAAATTTCCAGAAATATTTTCACACATTGAAATTCTACTAATAGAGGTATATCTATGAAAATTAATGTAAAATTAGACAGAGTAATTATAAGGCAGTATCCAGTTTATTTAGAAAGGTAAAGTCATTTGCTGTGCAAAAAGATCCATGAGACATATTACTAACCTTAGAATAGGTAGTGTATATTCTGACACTAAGTGCACTGATTATTGAACCTGATAGTTGTGTGAAACATGTCTTGTTGCTTGCTTTTTACTTTTTTTTACTCTACTCTCTGTCCATCATTTTTACTTAAATTGTACGACATTCATAGCTGATACTTTGTTCCACAATACATTTTGCACATTTACTTGCACAGTAAGGCTTTCATCTCTCCAGGCACTCTATCAGATAGTCCAACATATCTAAGAAGATTAAGAGAAGCCCAAAACTTTTGTTCAGATACATGTATCCCTAAAATCCAAAAAATCTATATTTAACCAAACCAAACCAAGTTTTTTCAAAACTTCTGAAGCTCATAATAGTCACTAAATACCTGAACACCTCTGAAGGCTTAAATATAGGCACAGTTTCATGCATAACTTTTCCTCATTACAGAAAATATGGGGTTTTTTATTGGCTGGCTCTGTCCACATTCCAAAATTGCACATGATATGAGAATTCATAAGGTATCACCTTGCTCATTACATCTGAAACTTTTCTTTTGCTTGCTCTAAAGTCTTTTGCATTATGAATGAATGCCCTTTGGACTGAATTCATCCCCAGTTTTCTATCAGGAATTATTACCTCATCCTGGCTGTTATCCCAGGAGCAGCACTTGATGACATTGCTGAGAATGCCTTCTCTATCAGTCTGAGGTTTGCTCTGACAGTTATTTCAACTAATTTTATGGCAACCACTGCAATCATTAGTTAAAGCTGTTGGGACACCTCCCACCCACTCCCAATGGACTGTGGTGGTTTCAGTGTCTTAGGGAAAAGCCTGTGCTCTGTAATTTTCAGGGAGGCCTAATCTTTGAGATACCAATAGCTACTTTTATAAAGAGGAAAGGATACATCCAAACTACACCTTACGACTTCTTTTTGCCTCATAATCTGCCAGTTATAATGATGCACCTATGCATGGTGTATCAGGGTACATCCTAGTTGTCCAAAGCTTAGATGGTACCTAAAGAAAAAAAAAAGTTAGACCAGCAGATACCTTGTTGAGCTGAGGCATTCAAGTCTGTCTCAGGGCTGGGACAAAGGGATGCAGAAGGGTAAAGCAAACAAGCATGTTCCTGAAAAGAAAAAAAAACACAAGTGGGGACTGTTATAACAGAAGTCTATAAAGTCACAGTAGCTGGAGAAAGGGGAAATAGGGAATGATTGCTAGATATTATGAGAACTACAGAACATAAAATGTCTGGTGGCAAGTTTAAAACCAAAAGAAGGAAGCTTTTCACAGAAGAAAAGTTTTTCACATCTTCATATCTTGTCTTCTAAATCTCTTACTACAGAAGAATATGACTCTTGAAGTGTAAAAAGCATTCAGAAAGCAAGCAAATTCATGCAATAAAAATCTATGGCAGTTCACTAAAATTACAAGAAAACAAAACCAAGATTTCAACAAAATTATGGAGATTGGGAGAGTTTCATGGTAAAGCATGCTTACACTGTACTTCTCAAATGTTCTTTCTGGGTCCCTCTTGGAAGCATAATTCTTGACTACATAGACCCTTGATTTACAGGAGTAAATATCCTCTTTTAGGTAGAGAATGGTAGCTTTTGGGAACCCCAGAAAACAAACTTTCCATCAGTATCCGTAGAGCAAAAGTTCCATTTTTGCTGTTAGTACAAAGTACATTATGGTTTGTGACAGATCAGGTGGAAAGGTAATGATAGAGGACTGGAAGTATACACATCCTATAACATCTCCACTTTGCTCCTGATACTTGTCCTCTGTTATCATGGATTGTCAGATAGATCAGTAAAGTGGAGAAATACTAGATAATTTCCTCAGTGTTGTTGGATGGCTTTTTTCCCTTCAATGTCATTTTGATTACAGAAAATTAGTGGAGGAATCTCCAACAGTTTGGCTCACTTCACAAAATGATATGTAGCCCAATCACCTATTGACCCACAAAGGAAACACTTTGAAAAATGGTGATTGGAAACAATGAAAGCTGAGATATTCACAGCCATATCTCTTCCTTGGGACCAAAAAGATTAAAAAGTAGTGAGAGAATGGAAAGATGGAGAAATAATAATGAAAGAAATGTGAAGTATTTACCTTCAGAATCAAGTTTCAAAATTATTAATGATGCACGCTAATATGTGAACCTATGATATTCAGAGAATGATATAGTCATAGTAGGTTCTCAAGCTGATCAAGCATTACTTCTTCATGTTGAATTCATGCTGACTATTCGCATTCACTTTCTTTTCTTTCATGTGTCTGGAAATGATTTCCAGGATTACTTGTTTCATCGTCTTCCCAGGGACTGACGTAAGGCTGACAAACTCATAGTTCTCTGGATCTTCCTTCTTGCTCTTTTTAGAGATGTGCAAGATTTGCCTTCTTCCACTCCTGAGGCACCTATCCCAGTCACTGAAGATTAATGAGAGCAGCCATAGAATGACCTCAGCCATTTCTCTCAGTACTTACAGATTACCTCTGTTAAACCTTTTCCATGAAGGAAATGCAAAGTGCCTCATGTCCCAGTAATTTGTTCTTGCAGCTTGTTGGGCAGCCATCTTCTACAGTTCAGAAAATTATAAAAAATTACTCAACATCCTTGGTTAAGCTAAAAAAACTTAGTGATGTTATAAGTGGGGCTATAAATATTCTGAAACTGCATAAACTAACTCACTCTGACTTCAGAACTCGTTGAAAAGCTTGAGATTCTTGATCAATATTTGCAGGTGGGTTTTGGGAAAGATGACATTTACTTAGCAACAGTAGAGACTTTATACTGTATACTTTACCTATTGAAAGTACTTGTAACTGTACAATGGTGTTTGCCCTTACAATAATTTCAATATAATGTTGACCATAGAAAATGAGAAAAGCAAGTAGAGAAGATAGTCATATAGTTATAATTCCAGTACATTACACTCACAGTATGAGAATGAAAACAGACTAATATTTCTCTAGCACCCTTATTTAACTACTTAGTCTGTTCCTCATGTTTTTTACTGCTTCATTTCTTTTCCAGTATGATAATTTATGAATTTTATTTTAAAATTTAAAAGAACACAGATTTTAAAGTCATATTTCTGGAGTATGCGATTTTTCTAATGCATACTTTGTTTGTAAGTTCCCCTCTAATTAATAGGAATTACAAGACAGAGTCTAGAATATATAAACCCCTTTATTTCTAAAATGTATTATACATAACAAATGTAATTTAAAATTTTGCACCTAGCTTTGAAATGCTTCTCAAATATCTAGTTATTAAAACCTGCTCTACTTAATTGGGAATGAGAATAAAAATGGAGATTTTATCCCAGTTATTACTCTTTTCTTTAACAAAGTTTGTGGATGAGAAATTTAATAATCTTCACGCTACTCTAGCAGCAATATTATTGAAGGAAAATTGCTTTTCCTGTGAACACTTCTTCCATGACTGTATTCCTCCTGTAGGGCTGTGAACACTTTGGAGGTCTGCCTGTGTAGTGTTTCCATGCATAACTCATATGTCTGTTGGTGGTTCTCATTTGGCCCATTGTAAATAACCCTTTTCAAAAGCTTATTTTTAGTATTTGTCTTTAAAAAAAGAATTCATGGGATAACAAGGTGACATCATCCCACATTGTCAGGGATATTCAGCTGCAGAGAAATGAAGGTCCTGACCCAGAAAAAGGATTGAGTTATACTCAGAAGTGTTAGGAACTGTAAGACCTAAAAGTGCTGAATCTACATTTACAGATTATAAGGGAAACCTAGTTTTCTTACAAACAGCCAAGAAAAATCAGCATTTCTGTGTCTTAACTGTCCTCTAGAAATTACTTGCTCTCTTTCCTACGTATGCTACTGAGTAATGTGTTTGAGGAGGACCCAACATGAATTTTCATGCTGGCAGCCACTTGCTGAGTAACAATTCTGTCATGAAAGGCAGCACTGTTGAGAAGGGAAGGAAGCAGAGCATGTTTTGCACAACAGTTTTTCAGTTCAGGCATTCATGCAAAATATGAGAGACCCCAGCTCACTTACTTTTATGTGGAAACACACTTCTTTTCATCCTAGAAGGCAGTCCTCACCAAGCATCAATAAATATATTTTGAAGTAAAAAGACATGACATAATATGGAACAGCTCAGGTTGGAAAGCATCTCAAAACATGATTTGGTCCAACCTTTTGTAGAAAAGAGAGCTTAGATGACATTATCTAGCACCCTGTCCAGTAATGTGAAAACCTGCAATGATGGGAACTCCACCATGGTCTTGTCAAAGGTCATTCCAGTGATTGATTGTTTTCACTGTAAAAAATTTCATTCTTTTCAAGATGAAACATCTCCTTGTGCAACTTGTACCTGTTGCTCCTTGTCCTCCCTATGTGACTCCTTTAGAAGGGAGACTCTCTTTCCTCTTTGCAGATGTACTGGAAGTACTGGAAAATTGTGTTGAGGTCCTCCCCAAACTCTCTCTTCTTCAGGGTAGAATGACCTTATTCCATCAGTCTTTTCTCATAAAACAGGTTCTGTGCTGTTTGATTATCTTTCTGAACTGCCTTTGAACCCTTCCCAGTCTGTCTGTGTATCTTCTGAAATGTGAGGACTAGAACTGGGCACAGTACTCTGGGTGCAATCTGATATTTCCATCTTTATCTTTTCAAATAATTGATTTTTACAAATTAAATATTGACTTTGTAGACAATTGGTTAGATCCCCTATTTGAAAGATAGAGATGGAAAACAGCTGGTAGACCACATTCTTACTTGGCAGAGAGCTAAAGAATATTTTTCATATTCATATCTTTTTTAATATGCAACAGTATCAAGAAAAGTGAAAAGTTTTTTTTCCTTTTTGACGCAGTCTTTTATGAATATGAGAATTCTTTCCCAAGAATGGGCCATGTGGATAGGAGTGCCTTAAGCACATGATGACACTGAACTAAAATCTCTCCCTCTTTGGACAAAGTGCCAAGTAGAAAGGATGGGTAAGTAATCTTTTAATAGAAATAAAAAACCTTTTCATCATTTGATAGAAATATTCAAGACAAAGATGAGGACAGCACATCCCAAGCATAGATCAAGGCCCCTTTTCAGATAAAGTGAGAAATTTTTGCCTGGAATGTGTGGCATTTTAAATCAGTCTATTTCTTCCCTGTTGTGTCTTGCAGCTGATCTGCTGAACCCTTCAGCAGCCGTGACTCTCATTTTGGGGTAACTAATTTGCCCATAGCGTTACAGTGGGAATAGGATATTCATCCCACCCTCTGAGCTACAGACATCAAAGATAAATGTTGGAAAACACACTGCAACTACTAATTCCTTTCATTAATGTAGCCCTGGAAAGCAAAAGAGAATTGCTGTTAGGCAGCTTGTGTTCCATTGAGAATCTAAGAGACTGATATGCCTGCACTAAATTTGGAATAAGAAATTGAACTGAGGTTCCCATTAGCCAAAATTATGGATCTAGCCAAAATATTTTTTTGACATGTAGTGGTTTAACCCCAGCCAGCCACCAAGCCCCTTGCAGCCACTCCTCACTCCACCACCAGAGAGCCTGGGGAGAGAATCAAAAGTGTAAAAGCTGGAAAACTCATGGCTTGGGATAAAGATAGTTTAATAGTAAAACAAAAGCCATGCATGCAAGCAAAGCAAAACAAGGAATGCATTCACCACTTCCCATGAGCAGGGAGGTGTTCAGCCATTCCCAGGAAAGCCAGGTTCCATCACATGTAATGATTACTTGGGAAGACAAACACTGTTACTCTGAACATAACCTCCTTCCCCCAGATTTATTTATTGAGCATGATGCCTTAGAGTATGGAATATCCTCTTGGTCAGTTTAATTCAGAAAAGGCCTTGGATCTGCATAAGCCCTGCACAACAATAACAAAAAATCTTTATATTATCAGCCCTATTTTGAGCACAAATCCAAAACTCAGCCCTATACCAGTTGCTCTTAAGAGAAGTAACTCTAACCCAGCCAAAATCAGCACACCACAGAATTTTCTGTCTTATCAAACCTAATTTTAAAAACCTGAAGAGAAAGACAATAAAACTCTGTTTAGGAGAGATAGACTTATAACATTATGTTTTTAAAATCAAGCCCTTCAATTCTGGTAGCTAGTGCTCCTTATAGCATCCCAGATCAACTTTGGTTCTCATCCTTGATAAGACACCTACACACAAGGTATCTTTACAAAACGTACCTCTTATCTATAATCAAGCCATTGTCTAGATTGTTTTGAGAAATTAATAAGTTTATGATCATTCACCAGACACTTTCAAATTGAACTTCAGCTCCAAATTAACTTTACCCATGAATTTTTTACACTGTTGTTTTTTCCTACCTTGTTCGAACTATAATTAATCACTAAAAATTGTATCTATATCTGAAAAATGTTTCATACTCCAGCACAGTTTTATTTTTTTGCTAAAAACAATCCTCCAGCTGCTGAAATCTCAGTCACCTAATGATCACAAACCCATTCAGGAGCATCCATGACCACTCTTCATCTCAAAAAAAAAAAAAAACTGTAATTGAGGCACAGCAGCCTTTTTTTTTTTTTTTTGTAATGCAGAATTGCATTTTTAAATGTAAATAATAGCTAGCAAGTATGAAGAATGTGTTCTCATGCAATTTTAATGACCTCTCAGTTATCATAAATAGATTGGAATAATTTATTTTAATAAATATTTCTAGTTCATACAGAGTTTTAAAACTAACAAGCTACAAAGCATGCTAAAATTAAATACACCAATCTGAAAAACTTTTAGTTATATTACTACTTATTCCAGGTAGTTAATCCAATTAATCTGTTAATGTTTAGTCTTTCAAATTTAAGAGAAAATGCTAAATCAGTTTTATATAATTTCAAAGGCTAGAAAATATTATTTTGCTAATTTGAAGCCATAAAATAGCTAAATGTGAAAGCCATAAAACCAAATTTGTTCAAATTGTCTTTTTGCCCTGGACATTTTATATTTTCTTATGGATTAGAAGCTTTCTAATACAGCCTGGACACTGTCAGTAGTAAAACTCTCAGAGGACATCAGAGGCCATCCATATTTTATCTCTTTTCTGGAAGACCATAACAAAGAAAACAGTGGAAAACCCTGAGAATACATAGAAAAATCATAAAATCATAGAACTATAGAAAGCCTTAGGTTAGAAGGGTTCTTAAGGTCATCTATTTCCAACCTCCATGCCATGATCAGGCACACTTTCCACTAAAACAGGTTGTTCCTGTTCCACACCCATCTAACCTGGCCTTGAACACTTCTAAGGATGGGACATCCACAACTTCTCTGGGGAACTGTTCCACTGCCTCACTGCCCCCACAGTAAAGAACTCCATCCTAATGCCTAATCTAACTCTACTCTCTTTCAGTTAAAATCATGGGAGAGACAAGGAAAAAAAGTCAACTAATCAAGTGCTTTATTCACAGATATGTATATTTTCTGATAATGATTCCCTATGTTTTCTTGCTAAAAGTTTAGCTTTACTCATATTATTCCTCTAATAATTTATCAAAGAAAAAAGATAAATATTGGCAAATAGAAGCAAGAAATCTCTTCTCCAAGGCATGAAAAAGGTTCAAGTGTCCAATATTATGCCTCTTTGTGTTGCCACCTTGTTTGAATTCAAAACTACAATTTTACTTGGAAATCAGAAAGGCAAGAAGAATGGAATCCTAAGCTGATAAAAGATACTTCAATAATTGTCTTGTAAATATTTTATGGGTAGGCCTTTAAGGTACTGGTTTTATGGGTCAGATTTTAAATGCAGATAGAGGTAAGCCTGGTAAAATGAGTGCTGAAGAAGTGAATGAGTGTTACTTTTCCCTTTAAACTGTGCATTGGCTCACATCACTAAATAGCCTTTTATAAAATATGAAAAGAAAATAAAATGCAAAAGAACAGGGATGATAGAGCTGGACTTTATTCTTGAGGTTATGAACTAAACCCCAGTTTTACAAAGCTGGTAGAAAACCTAGGTAAGCTGGTGTGGTTACATGGCATTGTGAAGCAGCAATTCCAGGTCCACTGGCAATTTGGCTGCAGTGGCTGAGAAGCATAATGTAGCTCTACACCAGGCTGCATTATTTCTAGTTCTCTACCCAGCTCAGAAAGAGTGGGTTCAGCTGTTTTCACCCAGCCCTGTTCAAAGATGCATTCTCTGACAGACAGTTCCCAGAAGTGAAGTGAACTGGAAGTGGTTTGTGCCAGGGCAGGCATGTAGAGGCAATCAAATATTACTTCTGAGCAAATCAGTTTGTACCTCTTCAGCCTTTCAGTTTGAGGGTCACAAAGGAAGTCTGGCCTTCAAAATCAAAGTTGGATAAGATGGAAGAAACACAGTGAGGATGGAATAAATTACCCAGAGTAATTTATGTTTATCCAGCCTTGGGACAATGTGCTTTCCTAGTGCTAACATCTACTGGCCAACATCTACCATTACACAAATCAATCCAAACAGCCTCTGCAAAACAGGGACCCAGAGGCATTTCTCCATATGCAGACGGTAAGAAATGAACAAAACTTCTGAGGGACAACCCCAGCTTCTTGCCCAAGCGCCTTCCCAGGACTCAAACTTCCCATGAACTTGACTCAAAGGTTTCAAAGTGTTGTTATGTTAATTAATTATTGTTGTTTATATATGAGCAAGGCTTAGAGAAAACAAAACTTTCACATAAATTCAGCTGAGTCAGACACTTAACATGGAAATTTCAGGCCAGATGTTTGTCTAGCAAAACAGAAGGAGAAACCTGTGCAAGAGTCACCTTGATGTATCTTTAGCTACATTTTACATGCCAGTTTGCACAGTGATTCAGCTGCAAGAATGTTTGAAAAAGTGGGGGGGACAGTCTATTTGCTTGTGTTTTGTGGGTAAGTCTGCTATGTTGAAAGGACAAATATAGCAACAGTAGTGATATGAAGAGATTACAAGAGTGATGCAGAAGGGTTGAAATAATGAAGCGTCTCTGGATAAAAAAAAGACAAAACTAGGAAGAATACTGAGAAAGAATAGCAAGCACACAAGAGTATCTAAAATGATAATTCTGAAAGTAGTGGCAAACAGAGTGACATTTCTGTTTACAGGAGGAGCTATGAGCAGAGAGAAGCTAACTTAGCTGACCAGGAAAAACACAAAGCTGCCTACCTTCAGCACCAGACTGGGAAAAAAAGATGTAGTTCAAATTCATATCTTCAAAGGCAAGGCCTATTGGTAAGACTTTATATGCCTCCTGTTGTGTTTCCCCACTGCTGCTGTGCTTCATTCAAACATTCAGAGCTTATACAGATTTGAGTAAAAATCCTGCTGCAGAAAACATTATTATGTACCAAGGGACTCTGGAAATCCATGTACCAATCTACTTTATTGTTGTTACATTCAGCTTTTAGGAATACCTTCAATACTTCCTACCCCATGACAATTTTGCAAAAGCAGCTATGTTACTCTTGCTTTTTCTAGATAATGTGCTATTTCTTCTTTTCTTGACAGGCATACAAATTAACTTAATTCAGTATTCTATGTAAGAAAAATAGCAAGTTTTGAAAAGCAAAAGATTCTGTTCTTCAAGTTTAGTTTCCAGAAGGAAAACACAGGCATCTCTGACAATGTGTGGCTCACTTGTAAACATATTAGTAGACATGGCATTTTTTGCATCGAGTTTGATAAGTTAGCACAGGGTTGCACAGAATTAATGAGATTTTTTTTCTGTGCCAAGACAGTTTTTTTTGTGAATATATATGTTAAATGTTCAGACATGGCCCAGTAGCTGATAAGGTACAAAGAGACCCTCCCTTCCATTGACTTCACTGACATCAGTAAGGACAAATACACTTCTCTCTGGCAGAGAGTTATGTTGTTGGATCATTTGTAAATAAGCAAAAAGTAGTTTTTAAATGGTTATGGGAGGAGCAAAAAATGAACTCATTAGCTCAGTAGCAATACATGTAGCCTATGGAAACGTAATTGTCTTGATGTAAACAGATCTGTGGTTTCTTTCTCTTTTATTGAGCTTGGCAGGTTTGGAGAAAGACCCACAACTATCTTATCAAGTCAGTAGAGTTGGCCTATCCTTCCACTAAATCAACGTGCTGCTACCCATGAAGGGGATGACAGCTGCAACAGAAAAAGCTGTCCTGGCCCCAGTATCATCATGAATTACAAAGCATAACCATTGTAACCAGTGATCTGCTCTGAAGAAAGCATCCCACACTGGTTTGGAGCAGAAATTCTGCCCTGAAGTGTAAATGTGTGGGAAAAGTGCAAGTTCTGACAAATCTGAATTATCTGATGAAAAATATTCTGTTGTGGTTCTGTTTCTGCTCTGGTCCTAGGAATAGGTAAATTCTATAGGGCCCCAGACATTTAAATACTTTGGCAAGGGTCATGAATCAAGATGTTTGCATAAGCCTTTACAATCTTTGCTTTTAATTCTATTAGCACATCATTTCTGAGAAAACTGAACAGGGACAACAACCCAAAACAAGGAGCATATTTTTTTTTTTACCACAAAAGGAATCATTTCTTATTGATGCTGAAAATTGAAGGCTTTCTTTTTTCTTCTTTTTTCTTCATGTTTTATTTTTCTTATGAAATATCTTGTGATTTAAAATGGGGCAGCAAGGAAGCAGAACTTCCCACAGATTATTTAAAACATTATTTGGAAGAAGACAGCAAGAAGGTCAATGAACACTGAATGTCAATACATATTTTGAATGTAATCAGAAAATAATCTGAGATTTGTGGCTGCATCTGATTTCATCAATGTGTGTGTACACAAAGTCACACATAGAATAGAAACTGAGCTTGCTGGGCATAGTAGAATAAAGGCAGGACTTCTCAATTCCTTTCATATGCAATGTATAAATCTATTGCATTTATTACAACAAGTGAGGCCCTATCCTGAAGTCAGAAAAGTAAATGGAAATTTTAAAAAATTATTTTCAAGTCTCCTGGTGGCACTCTGCTTCTGTCTGAATTTATTTCATCTCTGGATTGCACTGATATAGGTAGATATTTGATCTAACTATGTAAAACAAGAATAAGTAAGTTTTAATCCCAGTATGTTCAACTATTCTTAGAAACAATTATTTACTGGGAACACAGCTTATGCTTGATAGTAAATTCAGATTTCTGCTACTTGATTAAAATAAAATTATCTTTTGCAGTCTAGATAGGAAAAATAAATATTATCACAAATATGGAGCTACATCTGTGAGGTTTTATGCACTTCAGGTTCATTGTTAATGCCTCACAACCACGTATAATGATTCAGGGAAACAAATATAACTTGTGGTTCTGAGGCGTCTTGGGCACTGTACCTGCTCAGCTAGCTGTCACCTCCCCCAGGTTGCTGTGCTGTTGGAGATCTGCAGGAGCTGGCAGGGAGACGAGCTCTCTGAAATCCTGAAGCTGTTCACCTTTAGTTGAAGAGACTAATGTTTTTCTTAAGGAAGCAATTAGGAGGTGATGTGATGCAGCTATTAATTAGAGTATCTTTCAGACACCCTAGAGAACAGATACTGACCTGTTTCTCATCTAGCAATTACCTTCTTCCTACTTGTAAACTAAGAATAAACTGAATGTCAAAATATTATCTTCAGTATTGTTCATCTTTTAATCCATCTGAATGTTGCCTTACTGAACACTAATTCCTATCTCTCTTCTAGGGACTATTAATCTGCCTCCATATTACTTTGCTCCACCCAGTCCATAGCATGATATGTAACTTTCTTCTCAAAAATATCAAACAGATTATAGAGTTACATATAAATGGTGATATTTCCTTGCTGTTCAGGAATATCTAAATATGGGATAGAATGTCACGTTTATGTGCACAAAAATATAGACTTTATTTTCTCAAGTTATTAATCTCTAGAAATTCAACACATACTCTGTAAAAGAAATGGTTAGCCCCTGTCAAAATAGTTGAGTGTATGCCACTTAAGTATGCACACTAATGGCTGCTTTCTTGAAGGGATATTTTAAGTCTGATGGAACAGGAGAATGTGGACACTGAGTGACACAACTTCCTATTGGGTTTTTTTTATTATTTTCACACTTGTGTATTTAAATCCAGTCTGCACTGTAGAGGAATAGAAGAAAGAAGCTGCTGTGCAGATTAGAAAGTTTGAAGAATCACACATTTCACATGTGATTGATTTTCACATTTTTAGGTAGTTTCTTACCTACAAATTGTGCTGGGACTGACAAGTTCAGCATCTGCTGGAGTGACATTTTAAATCTCATTTGGGAGATGCTTTGCTCATTTCTACTGTGTTATGTCATGCTCTTAGAATGTGCATTTGGGGTTTTTAGTAGACACTGTTTTCCTAGGAGCTATAGACTGATTCTTTAGTTTTGAATTATGCACCTGCTGGCATCATATTAAGGCCAAAAAGCTATGCTCCTACTATCTCTTACTCATAAAATATTCAGATTCAATTAAATTACAACAGTGATCAAGGTGGAAAGGAGGGGCTGTGTGTTACTACATCTCAAGGGTAATGATAATTGTCACCTTTAAAGTTACACAGCATAAGACAGTGATATTTCATTTTTATAATAATGGGATTTCTACAACAGTCGTCATGAGATTTGAGGTTGCTTCTGTTTTGTGCTATTTTCTTTCACTGAAATACTGGTTTAAAAAACACACACCAATGTGTCAGATGAAGATTTATAGGATTGTGGTGATTAAAAAGGAAAAATGTTTCACAATAAACTGACACATCTGTCATGAGTCAATATTTACTTACAGGCAGCTTTTGATGTCTTACAGAAACATAGATTATTGTTCTTCCTCTGTCTTCTTTTTGACTGAAATCAATATTGAAAAAAATGAAAAGGAGAGAAATTGCAGTTGGCTAGCCTCTTTCAGGACGTTGTTGCACTGGTTCTAGGTAGCAGTAAAGGAAATTATGACATTTTACTATTTGTTTCAATATTGATCTATCTAGGCTACATCTGTTCTTTCTACGGTCAGTTTTAAGCTGTCAATAAGACATTGTCCCCATAGCTGCATTTGATTGCTTTGTGTATACAGCTGGGCTTGTTTAAACCATGTTGGCATGCTCTACATATCTGTAAAAATTAGATTCTGCCTTTAAATTAACCAAAAAAATCTGTTCCACCCCTCATTCTATAATCTGTGTTTTCAATGGGTAGAACCATTTATTTTGGCACAAGAGTAAAATCTCCTCTCAATACAAACTGCATGAGTAATTGCATTACATCAGATTTTAATAAGGAAAAAAGTCAGTTGTGAATCTCAATTTTAATTTTGTCTTCTTTCTTTTGTTTAGAAAATGTGTCAGGTTAAAACAAAAATAAAACAAACATAACATTCCTTGGTAGAATACATTTAAACATTCTGTTTTTTGAAGAGGGGTATTTTTTCTCTTTCTCAGAACAGGATAGTTTCTCAGTCAAAAAAAGATACAAAAACCCCTGTATATTATTGAGTATCTCACTTGAAATAATTAAATAGTATCGATACTTAAATTGTCCTAGATTGGTCTAAGTCTAGAGTTATTTCTGTTCAAACCACCCCTGCTGGGCCTTGTAGAGTGCTACAGAATGCAATGACAGATTTTTTTGAAAAGGAAATTTGCTGAATACTCACCTCCTAGTAACACTTTTTGAGAATATTTTGAAAAAAATACAGGTCAAACAATCAATAACTTCAATAGAAACTCTAAAAATACATTTACTTGAAATATGCTTGAAATGAATTTGTCTAAGACACACAAAGTTCTGAAAATCAGAATATGTTAGCCAGTTTTTGGATATGTCATGGTTTTGTGTGCCCCACCACAAGCCTGTCACACTTCCCTAAAATCCTTTTTGAACCTCACTATATTCCATGTCTCTGAAAGCATATGTCTCCCCTGTATGCACTCTCTATTTTCATAAAATTTGTAGCGAGATAATCTGGGGGTTTTTGCATCTTTTGTTCATCTGAGTGTTGTCCAATGGATTAAAGACAAGAGAGTGTATAGACCAGCAGAATAACAAACAGTGTGATTGGACATTCTTTGTATGAAACCAGATAAAACACGCAGCTGGTTTACCAAGGGTATAATTCACTTACTAAGGAGAAAAAACAGTGCAACAAGACTCTGTACTCTGAAAACATCAGAAAATAAATTGTGTGTGAAGTCTGGAGAAAAATGCAGGTAGCACGTGGAGAAGCAAAAGCAGAATGAAAATGCACACACTTTAATGTGGTGACTGTACTGTTAAAATTTCCAGACACTGATTTGCCACAGATCCCATTCCAAAGGATTAAATGTATTGGCTTACTTGAGAAAACCCAATTTAGCCTAAGGAAAAATGGGTCATAGAGTACTGCTTTTCCAGGAATGACTCTGAAGAATTTTAATGTAAGAGTAGACAGGAGAGGACTGAGTAGCCATCATAAAACACCCTTAAGTTTTGAACTTGGTATAAGAACATCTGAGCAAGCTTAATGCACTGAGTACTGCTGGTGCAATAAAAAAAGTCAAGAACATTGGATTGTATTGCTAGAGGGCACACAGTATAAATCAAAGTAGTTGATACCGTATCCATGTAAGCTATAAATTGAACATTACTTAGAATGGTGTATATAGTTCTGTCACTATATTTTAGCAAGGGTATAACTGTGCCTGACGAGAGGCTGTATATTATATTAACCTGTAGACTAAAGTAATGTGCTGAAGATTTATATAATAATTAGAATTGCAGAAAAAAACCCCAAACTTTACTAAGATTCGTTAATTAAAGACTATTCATTTATTGGCTACTCTTCAAAATGAGCTGTTGATAGCAACTCTGAACCCTACTGTGAGTTAAATTTGCACTTTTTTTAAATATGAAGACTCCTAGTCTACTATTTACCAGACCATATTAAAACACAGAATTCAGACTCTCAGAAGTCATCAGTCTTACAACTCATGCCCTGGAGAAGGTATTGCAGCTCAATAAAATCCAGCACTGTAGTCCAGGCAATGGGTGTGATCATAGATTCAGTGAGAGATCCAAACCTAACTGACAGTACAGATCTGTGGCAAGGGTCCTTGCAGGGTATCTCAGGATACTATGGAAATGATGGAATGGGATAGTTTTACAATATATTCACCTATACTTCCTAGGGAAATAGAATTAAATAGGTTTTCCTATAACTTGAAGGCAAAAAAAAAATTGTGTTAGTCTTGTTTTGTACTTGGAAAGAAAGTCTTCAAATATGGTGTCAGAAAATACTACATTCACTGTTTTGGGGGAGAAAGCTTCTATATATGAGAAAAAAGAATTCGCTTTTTACTCTCCCTTGCCAATGAACATCAAGATGTTTTGATGTCTTCTGTTTATTATGTTCTTGCTCAGGGAATTTGAAGCTGAAATTCACTTCAATATTATCTTATTTTTGAAACAAATTGTTTCATTCCCTGATCCATCAAGTAAAGTACACGGCACTGGATTAATTTAGATTAAGAGAAACAACAAGGAAAAAAATACAAAAGAGAAATCTTCAATGAGAAAACAGTGTGAGTGCCTTTTCTATAGGGATTATAGCATTGTTTCCAATCAAAGTAGCATGAGAACTTTATCTGGAAGTTCTGAAATTTAAGTGTGTAATACATAAGCAAATAAATGTCATTAATTCTACAAATTTGTAGAATTTGTAAAGAGATACAGAAAAATGCAATAGCTTATGTTGCATTCCAGAGACACTGATAATTACCTTTTTCCTCCTAAATCTGTTGCTTTCAGTCTACTTGTTGTTAACAGTTTAACATATGGCTTTCCTATTGCTGGTCTACTTTAAGTACAAGACCATTTTCAAGCATCTCCTGTCTTCCTTTAGTCATGACAACAGGGAAAATAACTCTTTCTATATGCCATTTGAGCCATAAGTAAGTGATATTAAAAAAAGTGTTAAAGTAAATCTTAGAATCATGTGGGAAACAGGCACACACTGTAGAGGTTCTTTTTCTCTTCTATAGGTTCTTTCACCAAGATATAGTTTTATTACATTCCTGCAGTATTACTGCTACTCTCAACTGACATAAAATTTATACTCACAGGAACCTGGCAAATACTATCATAAAAGACAAGTTCCTGTGGCACAGGTATCTTAGAATACATGTATAAAATTATGATTTTGCACATAGGGCTTACTGCAGCCTTCCAAAGGACATTGATCTAGCATCCTGTTTTCAGTGTGATATCTTGTGTGATTGAAATATTCACGTAAGGCATTAGAAAGGGTCCCACAACTAGGAGGACCAGGCTTTTCTGACCACTGTCTTAAATTTATTCATTTCTATTTTGTATGAGACTGATGATTCAGGGTAGATATTTTTCTCAGCATATTTATGCTGAAAAGAAATAAAATAGACAGCAGATATATACAAACACATAGTTTTACCAGCAGGAAAGTCCTTATAGTAGAGCGACAAGGAAAAGGGTCTGATGGTAAAGCAGAAATCATGAATAACTCACAAATAATTACCTTGCTCACAATAATACTGTTTGCTGTATTATGTGCTCTTGGTTTCAGATTTCATTGACAACTTTGATTCGCTATCATATAGTAGTAGCACTTGCACATTTCTATGAGTTCATGGTAAGTTTTTAGCGACCTTAAAAAAAGGAATGCATTTGTGCAATGCATTGCAATTGTGTGGAATGTATAAATGTACTATACGTGTCCAGTTTTTTTCATGTCTCACCTTCTTGTAACAATTAAAGTCTTTCCAAAGCTGCAGCAAATCTCAGAACTAGACACAACACACTTGCAATTCATCTGCGAAAGAAAATAATAGAACCTTATTTTGTAGGGACATTTTGAAAGAATTCTTATTCTTCCTCTTGTCTTTTTCCAGCCATGTCCTACAGTGTCCAGCACCGAACTGGAGTCAGTGTTTAACTACCTGGTATGTACAGTTTGAAAACTGCAGCATCTAAGTCATTCAGGAAGCTGTACTCTACACGGCATAAACTGGCATTAACAATTAAGCAGCAACAACTATAATTAAGTGGTTTTTTCTAATATTATTATTTTTTTAAAGCAAGGGAACTAAATTTTTATCAAATAAAAAAGCACCTCTGCATTAGCATTTATAAAGTTTTTCAGTTACTGTAACAAAAAAATGACTCTGAAATAGCTTTTATTCTTATTATTTTCACAAAAAAAACAAACAAACAAACAAAAAAACCCCAAAGAAAAAACAAGAACACAAACAAACAGCAACAACAAAAAAAAAAACCCACCACCCCCCAAGAACTACTGATAGCTCACTTTCCTTTAAAGGAAAAATCATGAAATGTGAATCTGAGATGAAGGATGAACAGATTAATTTCCAGTTTAAGATACTAAAAATAAATGTTTCCCAATCAATATGCCACATCTGCTGTAATCTTAATTCAATCATATAATCACCACATCAAGGTTATTGTAAAGCCCAAAATGTTCTATGCACTATATAGGTTGACAAGGTTTTTGGAGCCAAGATGAGCAGTGATTCTTTGTTGCTCTAGGACGTTCTATGGCTTCTATCATGTAGAAGTTTAGATTAGATTATTTTAATGATTCCTTAAAAAATATGACTGACAAAATTATGATACACTCTTCAATGAAACTATTGCAGAATTCTTTAGCTTTTCATAGAATCAGCTGATAACAGGTGTCTTCAATCAGCAATATCTGATGTCTTATATCAGACAGCAAAATACTGTACAATAGTTTGTGAATATTCACCTGCCATTTCTCAGAAAATACATATTCCAAAGCACCAGAAATATCATGGTATGATTCAAGTCTATACTGCATAAGGATTTTCTGTATTTTTTCAGTGAATGTTTGATGCCTCTTCTTTTAAAAGACTCCCTTTATGACTTTTTCAATTGCATGTGGTCTTCAATCCTTAAATCTTATTACCATATTTATTGAAAGAAATCAAATCCAAACAAACAATTAGAAGTAGAAGTAAACTGGGAGGTTACTGCTGTATCTGTAGATTTCTGTTCCCTGAACAATCATCATTTAAACTCATAAGACTATCTTGGATCCAAATTCTACCAACTGGCCCCTTCATGTCTAACAGTGCATTTGGGAAAAATTTATTTTTATGAAAGCTTCATTTTCTTTCTTATAAAGAACCTCTGAGACACATAAAAGTCATCTGAGAACCTCTAAAAGCATGATTACCCAAGAGAGCCAGGTACTTATAGCATACATATAATGAAATATCCACCTCTCTTGAGTAATTATGTGTGTATCAAAATGTTTACTGGTAATTGGGAAACCTGACCCACCACCTACCCAAAGTGCTGGGTTTTTGTTTGGTACATGACAAAGTTACCTGAAAAAAAAAAAAAAAAAGATTGCCAAGGATTAGACAGAATATTCTTTCATCACCATACATTGCAGAAGCAGGATGGAGGAAAAACACAAAAGAGGTGAGATGAAAGGCGAATTGCAAAGGAAGCCAGACTTCTAAAACGAGCTCTGTGATCTCTCTTTCTCTCGAATGGGTGTCTTCCCCCGACTAGCTCAATGTTATTAAGTAACAACTATGTGATATTTACTACATCCACTATGCAGAGAAAGGCAAAGAAAGCACTGTACGACCCATTAAGATGAATCAGCTTATCAAATAAAAAGCATCTCCAATTTTCATCTACAACTTGAAGCAAACCGAACTTTTTTGAGGGCTGTACAGATGCACAGTCATGTCTGCATGTATATATATGTATATATATATCTCAGAATAGGTATATATGTATACATATACAAATAAAATGCATCTGAAAACTCTATGAAAGCTAATGTCACAGTTTTTTATGCTTATCTCCACTAGCGTCCATTTTCTTTTAATCTGACTAGGACAGACAGAGATGTCTTCAGTCAATAATCTCATTCATCACAGCTGACAATTGCAACAGCAGTTGTGATGGGAACATTTAAGTCATAAAAGCATGCCTTCAAGTACTCCCAATGCCTTCTGGGCTATTTTCTCAAAAAAATCCTCATCAGTATTAATGTAGCATTAAGTATAAATGTCTTTGCCAGATAACAGTAACAAAAATTGCCTGAAGATTTGCCCCCACTCTTGCAGTTGCTTGTCTCCCTTACTTTATCTGTTCATATCAGACAGAGGTAGGCTTTGACTAGACACCTCAGACCATGAGTGTGATGGTGAGGTGTGATTCTAAGATGAGGACAAGGCTGTGGCACAGTTGTGTGACTTTTCTCCCTTCCTTGTGACATCAGGAAAGATTTACAAGCAGCTGCTTATCCTTGGGTCCTACTCCTACCCATTTCAGACAAAGCAAGGTATTACTAGTCACCACTGCTCAGTTTCCTCTGGTGCAATATTTGTATTCCTATGAGTCTGAAGTGTGTCCTGTATAATTACTTTTTCCCCACCATTTTTGTAGCCTTTCTGCTATGGCTGGTGGGTTACTTACAACTGTCAGTGTTGCACAGAACACCCATTTGACAGTGGTGGGAATTGTTTGTCTTTTATGTCTTTCATGGCATCATCCTTGGCAGTGATTTTAGATACAAATCCTTGTACAGTGTGTGCAATCCATTGAGATCAAAGAGAGCATCAGAGTAAAAACTGACTCACAGCTAGTAATGAGGAATTAAGATCTCTCTTAGTCTACCATGCTCTGTATTTTACTTCTCTGTAATTTTATATTGCTGTATGTCAGGGTAGTGCCAAGTTGTTTTCCAGATAAAATAAACTGTTGCAGGAACAGTTCCCAGGAATTGTTTCTTTTACATCTGTGCTGTTACCTATAAAGGGCTAGAGTACCGGCTTGAGCTTTACTAAGTGATCATTAATACTTTTTAATTGTGAACAGACTACCAAATTCCATGTCAATCTTTGTAACTTGCACTCCACAGACAGTATTTGGACACATTTCAAGGATTGCACAAATCAAAGACAGTTCCAAAAAATCAGCCCACCCTCTTTTGATGGGGAAGTTAGTTTTTCAGTATATCAAGGAACAGCTGCATTTCATACTTCCCTTCAGGACCAAAGAATGGACTGCTGCTCTTCTCCTTTGGTCCACTTGTCTCCTCGAGTGTCTTGTATTTCTTTTTAAATATAGGAGGCAACACTGGAGCATAAGGCTCAGTGCCCACAATGAAAGTGGAAAATCTCCCTTGCTATTCAAGGGCCATCCTTAGATGCTCTCTCAGACATGGCTGAGCTTTTTCAGCTACTCAATTCCTTCCTGTGGTCATGCACAATGCACTACACCTACATTACTCTGATTCTTTTCTTCTGACTCGTAAAAAAAGAGACTTTCTATGCTGAGCAATTGCATCATCCTCTTCAGTGTATTCAGTCTACAGGCCTGCAAGGAGAAGGACCCAGGTCTTTCTAGCACAAAGCTTTCTTCTCAGTTGTAATAAATTTAAAGTTATTTCGTGGTTTGAATTATCTCTATGCTTGGGGTTTTTTTGGGTTTTTTTTTGATGCAAAAATATTTATGTATGTTAGTAAAAAGCTCCTGGCTCATGACCATGAACGAAAGTGTCTCTCCCTCTCCCTCCAGCCGCTGATGCCTAAATCCAATTATCCTTCATTCAATCCTTCACCTGACTTTTCTTCATCTCATTTCTAAAGACCCGAGCTGTGCTAGTTTATTGTACGCGCATTCAGCTGTGGAACTAAGTAAGCATTTTACAAACTGCTGGATTACCTACAAATTTGCTGCTGTGTAAGCCTCAACTGGTTATCTTCTTAGCTTCTTGGATTTCATTTTCTTGAAGAATATTCACAGAGAAAAAAGACTGAGAAGTGAAACTAGAAGGATCTCCAGTAATCACCAGCCAACACAAACATCTCATATTTCCATTTATTGTTTGTTTTTTTCTCCTTTTCTAAGAGAGTATAAATAAAACAGGAAAAGAAGATATAAACAGAGGTCACAGAATCCTTCAATTTGTAAATACAGAAGCACAAATGGGCATAGTTTTTTTGTGGTTTGTTGTGGTTTGGTTTTTTTGGTGTTTTTTTTTTTTTTTTTAATTCTGCTGGAGGGAAGCTTGGTGACTAATTTTTTCAAGAGATATTATATAGCAATGAGTCCTGCATCTACTAGAAGACAGAATCAACTCTGTTAACTTTATTTTTTTTAACAGGTGAGATAATCTTGCTACTTCATCCTTATAGAGCTGGCAGTAATCTCTTCTTACTTAGTGAATAAAATTGCCTGATGAAATGAGAATTTCTTATTCTTGCAATCTCAGCAGTGCTGTCTTTAGAGTTACAAGAGTGGTAAATCTCTCTCATGAGCAGTTGCATTAGGTTATAGTCAAATACAATTGAAGCAAATCTCTTTGTAACTTTAAATCTACCTATAACAGTTTGCCAGGAAAACATGTACACTATTTTCGTAAAACATTAGCATAAATTGCCAAACTAAGCTAGTTGAGAAGAAAAGTGCTTAGAAACCTGTACTAGATATTTATTATGTATATATGTGTTTCTTCCTGGTTTTGGTTTAGTTTTTGTTTTGTTTGTTTAGTTGGTTTGTTTTGTTTTTTGAGAAGGAAGAGATCTTCAGGGACACATATGTAAGGTAAATAATGCAAATAATCTATTTAAGGCAAATAAAACAAGCCAGCAAATAGCTATATTCAGAGGGAGGACAGATCAGAGTTCTGTAGCTAGTCCTAGTGTTGTATCAGGTCATCAACCAAATGAAAGAATTGAGGAGGGGGAGATGAGAGAAGGCTGGGTTGCCACAAGCACTTTCCTGAGTTTAGAAATAAATTAACTTTCTACACTTACAGTGATTTGTAACATAATCCATCACTGGAAAAATTAAGTATTTGCAACAAGACACAGCCCCATGCAGGACGATAAGCACCAAGAGAGGCGACATTGCTTCCTAGAGAAAACAGTTCCTGTAGTTTGAAGGCATATCCCTGAGTCACTACTATTATTCTACTGAGGCTGATGAACAGCCAGTCTAGGCTGGAAATCCCCTTAAGGGTGAAGGCAGCAGGAATGGTCATACTGCACAGGACAAAGAACAAAAATGCCACCATAGGGAAAAGGCAAGGAGACTCTGGATCTGTGTGTTTTGAAAACTTGACATTGTAGATCATAAGCAGATTGTTTTCAAAACAAGCTTCACTGGCTACAGATCAGTTATTCCTTCTTTATCTGCCATGGTAAGTTAGCTTTCAGACTCATTTTAACAGCAACTTCCCAAGGCATCATCCTAAGAAGCAGACAGGCAGATATAATGAGAGGTATCTGTGTTTCAGAAATGACGCTGCTTTGGGGATTTTTTAAGTGAACTACTTTTCTAAGTGGACATGCCCATTCACAGAGAAAATTTCTCCAGAACAAAACTGATTATCAAAATATATAAAGAGAAAAGATAAAATCATAGAGGTTCAGGTGTTATCTCTGAACAAACATTATCAGGATCCTGAACATATATTTCCAATAGTGCATATGATTTTCTCAATTACTCTAAGTATGTTCCATTGCCAACACATCCAAAAATAAGTTCCAAAATATTAAAAACTCCCACAAAATTGAAATCTTGTTGTCATGCTATGTCTATTCACCACAGTGTTTGGGTTTTGATCACTTCTAAGGTCTTTTTTTTAATTAATTCAAAACATGTAACTGAAATAATCCCCCATGAAATATTGAAATTGCATTTTACTTGCCAAAAAGGCGTTTCCTTATCCTCATAGATTATTTTCAATGAATATTTATCACTTTCTCTAGAGTCAGTAAATTCCCCATACATCATTTTCATACCATTCTTTATCTCAGAGAAGATGTAAAATCCTAAATTTTTCATTCAGTAGATAAGAAATTGATTTGTTTTCCTGACTGTGGTCCAACATAGCACCCCTTTCTTCTGTCCTGAATTTCCATTGATACAATTAATCCCCCAAGGTGTACATGAGGTGTGCAAAATTGAGTGAGCCCGACATGTCTAAATAAAACCTTTAACTGCAACTATTAGGTTCCCCTTGATGAAATTGCAATGTTTTTGAACATTCCTCATCAAAGGCATATAAAAAGGAGAATCTATTGAAGATGCGAAGATCTACTGAAGTGCAGTGGCTATTACTACCTGCTTCTGCTTCTATTTTTGCCTACGTGTTACTATTCTCCATAATCTAATGACTTTACTGCAATTTAGTTGTAGGAAGCAGAAAAACCATACCACAGTTTCAGCTGAAAATAAAATTACAGTACAAGATCAGATTTAATAAACTATGTGGAACTAAATTCTAGGTTTATTGCTTGAATAGAAAAATCTCTTGAACTCACGACAAAACAAAGCAGGTATTCCATCAGCCTTTACTTCCTGATGACTTTTCTGTAGCCATAATTTTGCTTTAGAGTCTGTTGCATCTTTGACCTGATCTACAAATTGCAAAGTGCTTCAGACACAGAAGTGTTTAATAGATGACCAGGCACTTAGCATTGCACTGACTAAAGGCTGATATATAGGAAACAGTGTCTAATTCCATATTTGCAATTGATTGTGGAATCCAACATTGGTATTCATATATTTAATTACTGCTATAAAGTGACTGATGAGAAATACTGAAACTGTAATTTCAATTCGTAATTAATGACACTGACCTTTCCCACTCACAATTTATTTATGCACAAAAACGAAAATTAAGATATATTTATTTTTTAAGTTTTATTGTTTTAATTATTGTGACCTATGTATTCTAGGCATACACTCCAGAATGAGAAGACAAGATTTAAGGTTTAACATTTTTTTCTGATAAGCTATATCACAAAAACAGAGTGCATACTTCTTATGGACACAGTATCTGGAAGAAATTCAGATCATCCAGGCTTCAAGATGATCTTTTTTAAAGAATATACCTTAGGTACTGTGTATTGGGTTTGTATGCACAACTCTTCCTAGCAGGGGGCCACAGAGGTGGTTTCTGTGAGAAAGTGCCAGAAGCTTCTTCCATGTCCAACAGAGCAAGTGTCAGCTGGCACCAAGACAGAGGTGCCATTGACCGAGGCTGGGCCCATCAGAAATGGTGGTAATGCTTCTGTGAGAACATATTTCAGAAGGAGAAAAAACAAAAGAACAGGTGGAGGTCTGAGAGAAGGCATCCTGTCAACCTGTGGGAATCCCATGCTGGAGCAGGCTTCAGGCAAGGACCTGCAGACCTGTGCAGAGAGGAACCCATACTGTAGTAAGTCTCTTGGCAGGACTTGTGATGCTGTTTCCTGGAGCAGGCTGTGCCTGAAGGAAAGCACCTCCTTGTGGAGATGGACCCACACTGGAGCAGTCTGTGGACAACTGTTGATGTGGGACAGACTCATGCTGGAAAAGTTCATGGAGGACTATCTCCCATGGGAGGGACCCCACACTGAAGCAGGGGAAAGACCCCTCTCCCTGAGCAGTGGGAGAAGCAACATGTGATGGACTGACCATAATCCCAATTCCCACTGAGGCAGGAGGTAGAGCTAGGAAGGAGGGAGGAGTAGGGGGAAGGTGCTTTTAAGGTCTTATTCTACTTTTCATCATCCTGCTCTGATTTTGTTAGTAATACATTCAAAAAATAGCCCAATTCTATCCTGCTTTGCCTGTGTTGGTATCTGATGAGTGACCTCTCCTGGTCTTCGTCTCAACCCATGAAACCTTTCTTATATTTTCTGTCTCCTGTCCAGCTGCAGAGGGGGGTGATAGGAAGGCTTTGGTGGGTGCCTGCCATCCAGACATGGTCAACCTACTACACACTGAAATAACAACATGTAAATGTCAAGTGATAATGAGAATATGGATAGGATAGGTTCTTATACCCCTCTTGTATACATATACTTCTTATGTCAAAGAAAATGACCTACATGTGTTTCTTTCTGCTAAAAATATCTTAGATTGCCCCATTATTTAATATTATTACTGATCATTGGCTGTTTTCTTTTAAAATTATTCTTATATAGGCATTAATAAAACCTACATTTTTCTATGGATGTTGGCACCTATCTTTCTGCTATTTTTATGAATTTAGAAACCAGTTACACATAGCACTATAATCAGTAAGAACTTCTATAATTTTGAGAGGGTTGGGTATTTTTGTGCTAGTCTTGGCAAAAAACTTGAGACAAGCTCTTTCTTTTCAAGTAACTCATTTCATGTAACTCTTTATGTGAAATATGAAGTAAAGGAAGCTTGTTTAATATTGGCAATCTATAATTAAACATTTGATCTTTCTAGGTGTTTGCATTTTATTTACAGTCAATGGAGAATCAGACGTCTCCAGATGCTGAATCACCTTCAGTCTCTCAGACACATATTTTTGAATGAAACTAATTACTCTCTGAAATCCATGGCCTTAATGGTGTTCAGATGCCTAAGACTTGAACAAATCAATGAGAGCTAGGCACTTAGATATCTTTCAGGATCTAGATCTTGAAAGCCTTTGACCCCTAGAGAAGCTGGTAAGATCAAAACATTTTATTTAGGTCCTTTGAGAGCATAGTTCTGTATCATGATATTAAAGCATGCAGAATTCTAAACAATAACTGAAATATCTGAAATGCAACATAATTAGAAACATGCATACAACTAACCTGGAGATTTTGTTTCCTTCATATTGTATACAATCTTAAAAAGACTGGCAAGCCTGAATACCTATATATGGTTTTAGAGGTATAATAACCCACTAAATATTTACTAAAAAAACATGACTTTAAAACTGTCACTCCTGTTACTCTTTTTTAAAGCATTTGAAGGAGAAATTTTTACATTGAGACTTTTGGACTGCGGAATGTTTGCCAGACATCACCCATGAACATTAAAGACACAAAGAATAAAATTTTAGAAAAGCAACTTACAGCAACTACTGGGAAAATTACTTAAATATCTTCTAAACTGTAGGAAAGTATATGTTAGCCTCATGTATATACATGCATGCAAATTCATCTTTGAAAACACTTGAGCATAGAGTCCTTTTAAAGGATACACTGGAGCAAATTGTTTGTGTGCAGACAACCCTTATCCTCCATGTTTGGTCATCTGCCAAAGCAAACCTTATCTAACAATTTGTTTTGTAGGGGTAATTCAGAGACAGTTATGGAAAAAATAAACTGAATGTGTGTAAGTCCTCTTCTAAAGAGCAAAGGGCAAATTTTTTGATATTAAGTTTGATGGTTCATTTACCCCAGCTCTACCGCCCTTGATAAAGTTAGATATGAAGTAAGGAAAACATTTCTAGGGCAAACAGATGTAAAAGAACTCAGGCTAAGAATTACTGTACGCATGAAATAAACAAAACTAGAACAATCAAAAATAAGTCTAATTTGTGTTCAACTGCTTTTTCTAGCATAATTATGGACCTTGTACACTGCTTGTATACATATTCACCACAAAGACATTTAACTTTTTGGGTTCTTCTGGCCTAAGTCTGATGTAAACATTTCTAGAAGAAAGCTAAATTAAGTAAATGCTGATTAGAGTGGTTTAACTTTCTTTTTAAGCTATGAAAACATTTATATTAACTTGTAAAATTTCTAGGGCTAATATTCATGCCAATGGAAATTCTGAATCATAAAAATATGGAAGAATATGCCTCAAATTTGATACATGAATTGCCTGAAAATGCTAAAATCTGATATATTCAAAAGCTGAGAGATCTTGCATTAAATTTGGCCCCAACCTTTTATCTTTGAGCAGAAGAAAGCAGATCTAGATATCAAAAACAAAATAACCACATATTAAGGACATAAAATATTAATTGAAAAACACATTAAATATTCATGAAACAACAAATTATAAGATTACTTTTGTGGTTGGTATTGCAAATGTTTTCTTACCTTTTTGTTCATAATTACATCAGTCTATGTAATCTTTCCTTACCAGTGTGATAGAAGAGAAATACAGAAGAAAATTGAAAATCACTGAAAATCTGCCTCATGGTATGCCATGGAAACAGGTGAGTGACTGATTGTTTAAATCTGTTTCTGGGTTCAGATTCTTGCATTTAATTCAGGCCTATCTGTGAACAGCTCCTTCTTTTAAGCAGATTTTTGTGCATAACTCAGGAGTGGGGATCACAGGTGGGGGCAACAGTTTAAACTCACACCACAACAGCCAGCATACATACAAAGAAAGCTTCCTTTAAACATTACTAGTCCTGATAGACCAGAAGGGTTTTCTCAGGTCCTGGATAACAGCTGATTGCAGCAAAGGAAGCCATAGGACACTCCTTACTCTATATGACAGAAAATCCCATTGCTGCATAACTTGTCTGAAGTGGGAGAGACCCACACAGAGTCAATGAAGGTGAGTTCTCGCAGGGGCTGCTTACCGGCTAAAGCAGTTCCCAGACCACCCAAACCTGTTCGTGGGTCCCCCGATCCTGCTGGCTGAGCATGGTTAAGGCTGGAAGAACGGAGTGGGCTCTGGCTTGGTTGGAAGGTGTTTATTCAGTGCAGCTCCATGTGCCAGCAGTGCACTTGCCAGAACATGTGCCAGAACAGCGATTTGGCCCTGTCCTGGG
>JANPWX010000215.1:1465104-1676376 GCA_024734555.1 Trochalopteron elliotii
ATTGGACTGGTTCCGGACCTGACACGGGAATATCTGGGATCTCCGGGGCCCGCGAGAGAAGCTCTGTGCCCTCCCTTCACAGCAACTGCCTGAGTATCATCTGGGGCTACTTTTCTTTTCCCTTGTGTTGGGGAGTGTTTTCGTTTATTTGTCAATAAATAGGTTTTTTCCACTTCTCCTCCAAGGAATTCCTTCCCAAACCCAGAGCTGGGGGAGGAAGGGATGGTGGAGGTTTGTTTTCTGGGGGGCTCCTTCTGGAGACCTTCCCCTAATTTGTCCTAAACCAGGACAGGCCCCTGTGCCCTCCTCTTACCAGGCCGCAGCCTGGGCGGGGCACACTCTGTCCCAGTGGGAAAGGAAAGGGGTGGGTCCAGGACAGGGTGTTGCCAGGTGTTATTGTGGGTACAGGGGTGTAGGGGTGGGGGTATTTTGGAAGGAGCAAACCAAGTACAGACAAGTAAACAAAACAGAGATACAAATTTGAAAACCTCAATCACGCACCGTAACAAGTCCATGTTTAAATTTAGGCTGAATGCAAATGGAGTGTGAAGGCATCTCCCACTCAAGTGTCTGATCATTTAGCTACAGACTATTATACCATAGATTTTTTTTCCCTATTACACTCTTCCTTAATTTTCTGGTGAAACTCAATTTGCCTTTCCCTCCTGAGCATTGCACTGTGTTGTAGCCTTCAAAAAGATTTTCTGGGCACACCACAACTCCTTCCATTTTACTTGAGTTAGGTTTCAGACAGATCCTTTTCATACAGGTACTAAACCTGCTGAAGAGCCCACTGAGCTGCATGAGGGTGCTGTCTACAGATAGTAAAAAATAAATCTGGTTGTTATCTTCGGAGAGCTGAAAGTGGACACCATGTTAATTTTATAATCTTCCCAATTTTAGTATACACAGGACTCCACAGGTAAGTAAGATCAAGGTAAAGGATTAATTGCCTGGTGGTCCCTTTGAGAAGTGTTTGAGGAGACATGCCAATATTTATTCAAATCTTTCCTCTCTGGAAACATATTTAACAATATATTTCATTAAATGTGTATATTTAAGGCTTTCTCAATACATGCAGTCTCAGATTTGGTACACCTAGAGAGTTCTCTGTTGAAGTAAAAAAATTATATTACCAGAAATATAAAGCAGTGGATCATTCTCCAGACCCTATGTCTAGGATTTCAAACACTTGAAAAATATCAAAGCATAGTAGTGTAGACATTTTTCTACTGGCAACCGAAGAGAAGAAAAATGTTCATAAATCAAACAATTTTTCCTTCAAAGATAAAATTCTCGTATTCAGACAGCTTAATATGGTTGCTCCTATCCATTCACAGGGTCAGGTTTATTTGGGGCTGTATTACTGTATTGATGTAAAATGTGAACATTTTCCCCTATGGTGCTATAAATCACTCACTTTGCCTCTCCTATTAGGAACTTCAGCAGACACTAATTAACCCTCTGGAGAAAATGTTTATAAAAATAACAAGGAATTATTAGCAATGAAGCAGATTTTTTTTCCCCCAACAAAAAAAGTCAAACTGGGAGAGTGAATGCATTGTTGTTAAATTGTGGAGCTAACTTGCTGGTTGAAAATTTTAATGAGCTGAGACACATGACTAGAAAGGTTTTTGAAAGAGACAGTGTGTGTGTGTGTGTGTGTGTGTGTGTGTGTGTGTCTTCCCAGATGAGAATCTCTCATTTCTGAGTAACGATTCAAGAACATATTTCAAAATATACACATTTTTAAAGAAAATCTTAACTTTGTTGTTTATGAAGAGTCATAGACTCCTAGAAGGGGCAAGACTTTTCACATTTTATTCACAAAAATATAGGTAATGATGAAACACTCCTTTTAGGGATACTTTTTTAACAGGGGGTATTTCATTTGTGCAGAGGCTCCACCATCCTAAGTAGCTCTGACTCAACACAGTTTTACGATGGCTTAGGGACTTGTTGAATCATCTTTGCCCTAATTTTTCCTGCCAAGAATAAATACATATATCTTGATTATTCTACCTAATTTCTTTTTTTCCCTCACCTAATATTTTTTTTTGTATACAAACTGCTTGCAACTTGAATAAAAGAGAATTTTTATACATAATTTTTTAAGATTGAGACTTTAATAAATATTTTTCAGTTCTATAAGACAGCAAATATTTAATTATAAAGCTTTTCAGATTTGATTTCTGCTGCCTCCAAAACAAATGTATCAGCCTTTAAGTTTCCCTTTATTAGTTCTCAACCTACTGTCTTCTACTTGTAGTACTTCTTGCTTCCCACTGTGCTTTCCTTACAAGAAAAAAGAAATAATTGAATAATATAGCATCTCCAATAAATTAAAATTGGAATACATAATTTTTGAAAGTTATATGAATTAAATATATTTTAGCATTTCAGTCCCTTGCAGATGATGCAGGTGTTCCTCATCCAAAGTGATGAAATTTCATCTTGTTCTTCTCTGCCACTGAATGAGAAGACCCTTAGATGTTTTGCAGTACTAAAAAAAAAATCCAGCAACAGTTAGTGTTTACTTTGCTTCACTCTAACAGAAAATTATCATCTGCAAATTGGATTCCCATGCTCTTGAATTTTGAGAGAATTTGGTCCTTGTTATAAGATGGATAGTTTACTCTAAATAAGATAAATATTTAATTCTGCTACACAAAACATACATAATAAGGAGTATTAAACAAATCACTTACTGAATGCTCAGGAGATCACAAACATAAATTGTTGCCTCTCACAACCCTTACCTTTTGTTTCTTTTAAGATGAACTATATCCTCAAAATTATTACAGAAGTTTTGTAACATCTTAACTTCTTATCTAAATCAGTGTTTTTTCTGGAAGGCAAAGGAAAAACGCTAGCTATGTAATGTCCAAGTATCTGTTATGTCTTCAAAGAGAAGAAGTCAGTATTCATTCAGTACTACGTATCTGTACTACAAGGTGATAGTTTTCCTAAGGCAGTGTAGAAAAGAAATTACCAAAATGAAGAAAAAGCTTGCTTTCAAACAGTTTTTGTAAATAAAATCAAACATATTCACAGAAAATTATGAGCAGAACAAAATTGCATGCTATTTCTTTGAGAATTATGTTTTTGTTTGAAGAGTTCTCTTGCATATTGTTAAATATAGCTTCATCTCTCATACAAAGTAGTGAAAGCACTGAGCTTGTTTCTACTTTGTTCTGCATCCAGTGGGATGGTAACACAAAGAGCCTTAACTCCCTCATTCCTAAAATGCAAGTTACATTTAGTTGACCATGCAATGGAATAAATATTGTTGCTGCTGCTGACTGGTGCTGACTTGTTTTCCTCCTGCTAAAAGAGATGTGATTGAGGAATCAACTCTTGTAGCTATGTATATATGAAAATTATTTGTTGTAGAATGTTCACTCTCAATGCAGCCAAAAAGACATCAAGGCACTCAATATTATTGTAAAATACACATATCAGCTCAGCCCTATTACTCTAGAAAAAGGAAAACAGATAAAATCCCCCTCTGGGAACTACAGCATACCCCACGTGATTCCCCACGTGTACATGTGGGAGACTAGAAATGAAGAAGTTAATGCTAGACTCAGTCTAAATTGTTAGGAATTAATCTAATTCTAGAAAATTTTATTTCTACATACTAAATGACAAGGACAACAGAAATAAGACTTAGAAAGCTGAATTTCATACGTCCACATGGGATATGAATCTCAGATTCTAACAATAATATCTCATCTCTAACTGTAAGTTTCCTCCCTCTCTATTAGTAATCAGTAGACTTCAAAGAACGTTAGTCTGTAGCAGCGCATCTCCCCCACCACAAGAGATTATCTGTTGCTTCTTAGCTTATGGAATAACTCAGGGCATCTTGTTCTCACATGAGTCTTGGTGAAATAATCAGGACAGTTTGCCTTGTAGTGAGTTATTTCAGTCCCATGGGATTGACACTTTCAGCTGACAGTAAATATCTTGCTGTGGAAGCAAGATGTAGAAAGATACGGTAGAATTTCTGATTGACAGACACTTCACTTTACAAATTATAAAAGCTTCATCAGCCTTCCACAAACCAGAAATTTTCTGAATATTCCCTGGAAATGTGTGGAGGTTTCTCCCCAAAGTTTGGAATTTAAAGTTTGCTTTGCGGTTACTCCTTTGAGGACTGAGTGAAAGCACTCTATGTACACTATTGTCATTTTGGTTGCATTGACTCCTAGTCTATACTATTTCCTTGCTAGCTTTGATAAAGGTACCTTAATGACATGCACTGTTTGATGTATTCTACTAGTAGTTTTTAATTTCATACTGTGTAGTAAGTAATTCTGTTTAAGGTGATTTGTCTTTTATCTCCTGTCTATTATAACTCATTTTATAATAGAGCTAATTGACCATTCTTAGAATTTGCGAGCCAGATCCACATTAATAATAACAATAATAATAGTAATTTTAAAAAAGCTTTATTAAAAAACTTAGTCTATCTGTTTGAGGAAAAGTCACCAAATAAACAACAGGGAAAACAGTCATTCTGCAAAAGCAGAGAAAAATAAAGCACAGTTGTTATGTTTTACCCATGCCCTTTGTTAATCACTCCTTTTAAAAGAAATTGGAATCTTATTTTTAATTGAAAAATATATTGGGTGTTAAATGCTTCATGTATACTGAATACAAATTTTTTTTTTAGTATGTTTTGCTCATACTTCTCTAGAAAAAACTTACTTCAATAATTCTTAATTCATATCTTGCAACCAACTCAATTTACAGCTTTTGATTTCAAAGTTCTTCATGAATAAGCTTCCTGCAGTCTGCTAATTAAAATAAAATAAAATAAAAAGTTATTGAGATCATATCAGAGTCAAGTAATTCCTGGTTCTTGTTAAAGCATAGTAACACCCTATGACTATATTTTCATCTTTATTCCTAACACATACTTCAGATTCAGCTGAATATTCTTTAAGAAGCATAGAGTCAGTAAAAAGAAAATTATTTAATTTTGAAATCTCACCAGCATATGGATTTTTTTTCTTAATGTAACCTAAAATATCTTGACTGAAGTAAGTAAACAGTAGCAAGAAAACATTTTGATTTTAAAAAAAACCCAAATATTTATTTTAACCCTGAATGCAAAATCTGATACTGTCATTGTAGAATAAAATTATTAGCTCCGGAATATTATATGCAGCTGAGTTCTCCTGTATGAACACCAGTAACAACAAGAATTAATGGAAATCACAGAGTGTGGAAGGAATAAATGAAAGCAGGTATTGACAGTACAAAATCAGGTGACCATTTGACAGTACAAAATCAGGTGACCATCAAAGGTGGGCTCTGAGTCTGAGTGGGAGAGCAAGGAATAAAGTTGTATTAAGTAGCTCCGCTTTTTTCTTTCCCTTACTTCATGTGCTTTCAGAATTTATCAATTCATCATGAATATGATTTTATATGAGTATCAGAAATTGCTATTTGAAATCATTATTGATTGATATTAAATAGATAAGATAAGAGATCATAGTACAGTTCCATGGAAATCAGGAATTCAGGAAACCTAGTAACTCCTTGAAATACTATGGTAAGTATAATATAGTAACTTCACTTGGCAAAGTATAAAAACTCACAAGAAAGAAAACCTGTATGCGGTTCTTTCTCCTCTCATCTCAAACAAATTTTACAATATGATTAGTCTTTGACAATCCTATGCCATTCAAACCTTGCTGGGTAGTTGTTACATGCATTCCTTCATTCCATTTCTTTTCCTGGAAGTGAATTTCCATCTTCACTAGTGTCTTGATAATAATCCTGACCTTCTTAAGCTTCTTAAATGCAACACAGCAAAGCAGGAGTTCATTATCATTCCTTTCTGCCCTTCTCAGGGAATCTGCGTTGATTCCCTGTTGCATTTGGTCATACTGTTATCTTCTTTTGCTATCAAACCTTTAGTCTTGGCATAATCCTTAGTTTTATACTGTCCTGGTTTCAGCTGGAATAGAGCTAATTTTCTTCCTAGTAGCTGGTATAGTGCCATGGTTTTGATTTAGGATGAGAATAAGGTTGATAATGAAATTATAGGTTTTGTTAACTGAGGCCAAAGTTGGTCAGAGGCTGATGCTCAGGAACTGTCTGGGCATCAGTTGGTGAATGGTGAGTGACTACACTGTGCATCACTTGTTTTGTATAGTCTAATCTGATTATTTTTAAAGTATTATTGTCTTGACTGATATTATCATTATTATTGTCATTTTCTTCCTTTTCTGTTCATTAGATTCTTTGTATTAACCCATGAGTTTTCTCACTTTTGCTCTTCCATCTCTCTCCCCCATCCCACTTGCAGCAGAAGAGTGAGAGAGCTGCTATGTGTGGCCACCATTGGCTGAGGTTAAACTATGACATATGACAAAAAACATATTTACAGGCAATTTTCTTTCAGTAAAAAGCCTTAGATTCAAGATCAGACCACTTGATTTGACTGGATTCAGTCTGACTTGACCACTCCTTTTTATCTTCTACTTGATTTACTATAACTTCCTTTTCTAATTTCTTTCAATACCCACTTTTGACTTTTCTAGCTTTTCCAAAGTTCTATTATTTTTGCTCATTTCATTGCAAACAATGCTCAACTTTCTTGTATTTTCAAAGCCATGAATACCTTGTTCCATCTTAGTATCTGAATATGATTTTTTTTTGTTTTCTACNCTCCTTGCTGTGGAGGGGAGTGAGTGAGCAGCTTTTGTGGGTGCCTGGCATCTGGCCAGGATCAACCCACTACAATTTCCCAGTATATTGCTTTTTGAGGATCAACCTTGCACCTGACTCAACAAGGAAAATTACTTAAGATTTTTGACTGCAACACAGAATCACAGAGTCATAGAATGGTTTGGGTTGGAGGGGATCTTAAAGACCATCTGCTTCCAACCCCCTCGCCATGAGCAGGGACATCTTCCACTTGACCAGGTTGCATAAAAGACCCATCCAACCTGGCCTTGACCAGGGATGCGGGATCCAGAACTTCTCTGGGCATCCTGTTCTAGTGCCTCACAACCCTCATAATACAGATTTCCTTCCCAATATTTTATCTAATCTAATCTAATCTAATCTAATCTAATCTAATCTAATCTAATCCTACCTTTTTTCTGTTCTTAACCATCACACCTTGTCCTGTCTCTTCCTGCCCTTTTAAAAAGTCTCTCTCCAGCTTTCTTGTAGATCCTCTTACTGTACTGGAAGATGCTTCAAGGTCTCCTCTGAGCCTTCTCTCCTCCAGGATGAACAACTCCAACTATCTCTGTCTCTTCTCATAGGAGAAGTGTTCCAGCCCTCTAATCATCTTCATGATCCTCCCCTGGACCTGCTCTGACAGGTCCATGTCCTTCCTGTGTAGGGAGCTCCAGAGCTGGAGTATTCCAGGTGGGGTCTCACCAGAGCAGAGCAGAGAGGAAACACATCTTTCTCAACCTGCTGGTTGAGAACCAAGATCCATCTTTGCAAAATGGTCTTACATAATTGGAAAACATTATGGCTGGTTTTTTTGTGCTTCTTTCATGTCTCAGGAGAAAACTGACATCATACTGTACCTATGTAGACATTGATCCTTGTTAAGTTCTTCTCATAAAAACCATGCTGAAGGCATTCTCAGTGGAGTCCAGACATGAGTAGGTATATCTCATAAATAGAAATATCTTCTCAGAATATCCAGGAGTTCAAAGAAAGTAGAAAAATAAAAACATCCACCAAATGCATGCTCATAAATGTATGTACCTAGTGGATAATGTCGTGGTTTTTTGCTTTTATTATTACTTTTAATAGTGATTAGTATGGATGACTTCAAAACTTTGAGCAAATAACATAATAAAATTGCACATAATAAAATTACATAACATTTTTGTGATGAAAAGTCCCTGTCACATATTGCAAAAAGACCTGTAATCTCTTCTGCAGTGTAAATAAGGACATATTTCAGCACAAAAAGCCTTTTTTCATAATGCATCAACTCATTTTCCCATCAGTCAGAGTGCAGGTATGTTTTTACACTACTAGTAAGGAAAGATAGAAAACCTATCTAAGTCAACTACAGTCTCATCTGATCTTTGAAACACATTTCAGTAGTATTTAAAAAATTACTGGTATCTGAGACTATATTAATAATTTGGATACATACATTTATAGTTCATTCTTTGACAGCTATTAAAAGTATTAATGCCTGTTACAATGAGAATAGAATGATAAGAAACTTCATCTCAAGTAGGTCAATAACAGACTGCAATGTGTATCATCATAAATTCTTAAATTTTGAGTCCAAGTCCTGTGCATTTAAAGCTTCTACTCCAAAATTTAAGGTATTTTGCTAACAAGCATGAGAAAGATACAGAGTTATGAAAGAGAAATATTTGTACCAAGCCAGCAATATTACTGCATAAATGCCGATTTCTCTACTCATGTACATTAAATATGTTTTCTGGAGAAGAGCATAGTTAAAAACAGGAGGAGTAATCATTTCATGAGGTGACTGATCTTTCTTCTGTCACATTTGAAAGAAATACAGTTAAAATTTGGTTTTAAACTGTATTTGAAATGGGCAGAAATACATTTCTCACCCTGTGAATGTTCTTTAGATTCTCTTTCTCTCCCACTGAAATTTCTTCAGGATAAAATATGAGTCAAAATGAAATTAGATGTAAATGCCATATACCTGCCATCATAAGGAAACATTTCAGTTGATTGAATTTCTAATTCTGAGCACTCTCTAGCCCACCAAATATTGGGAGGGCTGGAGATGGAAAAGGGAGAGAATGTATGAAGTTAAACAGAATCATTCATCATTAGATTTTCATTGCAAATGAAGGGCACTTGAGAAAAACCACTCCAGATGATCTTAAAAAATTTTAGTCAAAATCAGCATTTATTTCCAATAAATCAAGATGCATTTTATTTCCAAATAAACACTTCTTGATTTTTTCTTTTGCCTAAGATGTCACTTGGCAGGACAAAATTGGTCAGGAGAGCTATATTGCTTTATTTCTGAAATTATTCTGAATAAAACAATATAAGACATTACTAAACAGGTAGAGTTTCCTGCCTGTCCCTGTCCAGTGTACGTTTTTGGTCACACACCTTCAAAACTATGGGATTTTGTTGTCATATTTCCAAAACTGGAAAAAATATTGTGGTGCAATACTACATTTGTTATCATCCAAAGAGCACTGGAAATTATATAAAAACATTGTGTTCTGGATTTTTGAAGGATAGATGTGTAGGCTTTACTTGGTACCTTTATTCACTATGGTTCCTTCCTATTTGGATGATATCTCTGTCCAATTTACATTGCCTGATAACTTCTCAGTTGTTAAGCCATCCCTGGAGCCCAAAATTCTAATCATAACAACCTCAGTAGAGTCATCCCATTTTACTCCTATAATTTTGCTCAGAAACTGAAAACAAATCCACAACTATTTCTGAAATCTTCTGGAGCAACAATAAAATTGCAATTACAAACACACTCAAAAAATAAAAGAGTATACTATTCAATATTGTAGGATTGCTACCTTTACAATCTTATTTGGAAGAAAGTGAAAATGAGGAGAATGTGCAACATCAAATGAAAGCAATCAAACTGTCTTTACTAATGTGTAAAGTTCTGGATCAGAAATATCCAGGAACTCATACAGTATCTGAGAAAAATGATCCAATATGTGTGATTATATGCTAGTTGAGAAAATTATAAAGCGGAAGTGGGAGGAAAACAAAATCATTCATCACATTTTTTGCAGTTGCTATGGTTTAACCCCAGTCAGCCATGAAGTCCCACACAGCCACTGTCTTACTCCCCCACCAGCACAACTGGGCAGAGAATGGGAAGGGAAAAAGCTGAAAAACTTGTGCATTGAGATAAATACAGTTTAATAGCGAAATAAAAAGCCATGTATGAAAACAAAACAAAACAAGGAATTAATTCACTGTTTCCCATGGGCAGGCAGGTGTTCAGCAATCTCCAGGACAGCAGGGCCACATCACATGAAATAATTCCTTGGGAATCACCCTAAACAACCCCCCTGCCCTCCTCCTTCTGACCAATGTACAGTCTGGAATACCCCTTGGATCAGTTGGGATCACCTGTGATGGCTGTGTCTCCTCCCAACCTCCCATGCAGCCCCAAATTCCCCACCAGCCTGGCAGTACAAAAAGCAGAAAAGGCCTTGCCTCAGTGTAAGCCCTGCTCAGAAATAACAAAACCATCCCTGCCTTATCGTCACTGTGTTCAGCACAAATCCAAAACATATTCCTATACCAGCCACTGTGAAGGAAATTAATACATCACCAGCCAAAACCAGTGCAGCAATATTGTGGGAAATCTGTGTGAGGAAATGTCTTTGGTGAGAGCAAAACGGAAATTCAAATGTCGTATGTCATGTGGCAGAGAGATGTTTCCTTTGATAAAGCATAGTCTACACAGAGCAACTGTGCTGAAAAGGTATAACTGTAAATTGAGGTAGGTAGCTACAGCAAGTAAAATTCAAAGGGAAAAAAAAAGAATTCAATACCCATATTAAGAAAATTAATTTCTCTGGTTATTCTTCTACACACGCTATTGACTCTCCTGAAAAAGCCTGATGCAGAAATGATTGAATGCTTGACATTTCCAAAAATATTTTTTGAAATACATCACTACAGAGTTGTGTAATAGGCAGAACTGCATTGGTGCTTTACGTACTAAAAGGTCAGCACTTCTTTTTCAAGCTTCTAATCTATTTTATATCATTTTCAATTGGTGATGTGGAGCGATTGCTTAAAGATATCCAGTTCCATAACAGTGTTACTACTGTACAGTCAGCTCAGAAGCTGGAAGTAGCTGGGAATCTTGTCCTCACTAGTAACTAGTAGATAAGTTGATTTCATTTGATAACAGTGTCCAAGGACAAAAAAAGTATGCAATCCATTACATAATTCAAGTTGCAGCACAAAGAAGTAATATCAGACAAACAATGCTTGAATATAGAGAACAAGAGGACTTAGAAAGGTGTGCACTCCTGCAGGACTATGATCTTATTGGCATCACAGAGATATGCTGGGATGGTTTCTATGACTGGAGTGTTGGAATAGTAGGAAACAGCCTTTTCAGGAAGGATATACAGAGAGGACAAGGAGGGCATGTTGTCCTCCATGTCAGTGACCCCTGGAGTGCATGTATGTCTGTCTGGGGATAGAAGGGATAACAGAATACTTATGGATCAGGATTAAACTGAGGCCAGAGTTAGGTGACATTATAATAAAGGTCTGCTACAGGCCACCTGACTAGGAAGATTGAGTGGATGAAGCCCTCTATAAACTTAAGGAGTGGCCAAACTTTCACAAGACTTGGTCCTCATGGGAAACTTCGACCACCTTGGTATCTGTAGAAGGGATAAGACAGCCAAGCATAAGCAGCCCAGGAGGTTCCTGGAATATGTTGATGATAACCTTCTTCCCAAAAAGATAGAGGAGACAATGAGGAGAGGTTCTATACGGGACCTTATTCTTGCCAAGAAGAGGGGCTGGTAGGAATTTGAAGCTCAATGGCAGCCTTGGCTGCAGTGACCACGAAATGGTAGAGTTTAATATCCTTAGGACAGCAAGGCCAGCATGCAACAAGCTCAGTACCCTGGTCTTCAGCTGGTCCTCTTTGGGGATCTGTTTCATAGAGCACCATGAGGTACAGCCCTGGGGAAAGAGTGGCTCAAGGAAGCCAGTTAATATCCAAGGCTCACCTCCACCATTGTATTTGATAAGTTGTGGCAGTCTGGTGTGAAGCTCCCACTGACTGCAAAAGGGGAAACAAAACCCCCATTTTCAAAAGTTAAAAAAAAATAATAAGAAACTCCAGGGCCGTCTTACCTCTGTGACTGGCAAGGTGCTAGAGCAGATCCACCAGGAATCTCTTGTTATGAAACAATATATACCACAATGCAGTAAAAAAGACCAAGCTCAGAAAACTCTAAATTATGTTTCTATTTCTATATTCTGAAAAAAAATATGGCACAAAGGGAACTAAGGAGATGCTAGCACAAGTAGATTATAAATGAAAGACAAAGCTGCTTTACCTCTCTAATTGAATTGTATGCAACCATTTCTGTTCATTCATTCATACACTTATTATCACGGATTGAGAGATTATGCAATTTATTTAAATAACTGTTGATTTTGTTGAACCAACTACAGTAAAGCTCTACCCAAAGAATTTACTTGAATGGAATATTAATGGGAATATATTTCCTGAATTTATAACTTATGTTTGCAGAGAGTAGCAGAGGGCTGTAGAGACATAAAGAGATGTAGCATTTTAACAGTGAATATGCAGGATGGTGGTGTGAAAATAACATCCCTTTGTTTTCAGAGATATAAACCACATTTATAAAAATTCTGTATTATAAATTAGAGATCAGAATTACAAGATAGATAAATGGAAGAAAAAGAAATAAATATGGGACTTAGTTAAAAAGTCTAGGAATTGTGGGTTCTTGGTGTTGACTGTAAAAGGAATAGAAACCATTTTGTTCTACTGATTGCATTCATTTGTAAAGCTAAATTCTTCATTGTGTCCACTTCTGAATACTTACAAAAGTCACTGAAGTTGTATGACCTTTCTCTGTCATCATGTAGTAAAGTATCTACTGAAAATCTAGGAAATCCAAGGTTGGGCTCAATGATCTTGGCGGTTTCCTCCAACTTTATGATTCTATGGTACTATGAAATATGTGGATCTAAAACAGGAGAATCTAATATTTTCTTCATTTCCTGCTCTCCAGTAACTCTCTTCAATGATCCAATAAATTATATATTAATTAAACTAATTTCTTCACTCATTACCAATCATTTCTGTTCTACTAAAATAAATCTGTCTGCAGCAAACATGGTTTTATTGCTTAAGCAGAGTGCAGAAATTAGACCAATAATATTTTAAGAATATCGTTCTAAAGTGTGCCTTGAATATATCATACAATCATAGACAATTACTGCCTCGCTATTCTTATTCAGAAAATTATCTGCTGAGACTCTTCTGTTTTGTGAAGACACTCTGATCTTTGTATTCAGGAAAGCCTATTATACACAGATTTGGAACTGAGGTTCTTTCATTGTCCCTTGTCCCTTTTATTGCTGTTGCCCTTGAGGATTTTATAGCATCTCTTATATCTTGTACAGGTTGGAAATTTCAATATGCTTACTAATTTTTTATTGTAATATCCAGGTTTACACAAATATTTTCTCATAAGCAGCAATAATGTTTACATGAACATTTAAATTTATTTTGTGAAAAAAATTTAAAAATAATTAAAAATGGTCATAGTACTACAAACAGACTCACTTACAAAGACAACCCCTGAAACAAGATTTAACATAGAAGATGGATGGAAGTAGAAGTGTATGACTATTGTCAATCTCTATTGCTTTGGATAGGAGCACCCAAAAGGACTTAAATGTAGCATGGAAGATATGGATTTCAGTGTGCAAAGAGTTATCTGATGTTCAACATCTCATGGCATTTGTCAACTTTAAAGGCAAATAAAAATGAGAAAATGAAGGAAGGCGCAAAAATAAAAAAGAAATTAAGGAAGTGAAAATCCTTTTCTATCTGCTAGCTGGGAAAAGAATAAAATAGATGGATTTCAAAAGTGTGTGCTTCTGGACATCCTCGCCAGTGCAGCGGATGATTCCCTGAATAGATCTTCACCACAGCCATGATGTTCCATCAGGATGTGCTCAGTTGCCTTATGGGTTACTTGTGCTCATTACATGAGTATCACTGCCTGGAGCACATCATCAGCTGCAGATGATGCACATGATAACTGAATATTACTCCAAATGTATATTTTAGATAATGCTTGTTGGTTATTTAAATAACCATTGTTGACAAACACTACCTACTAAATTTTGGTTTCCTAGAATAAAGTTATGTAAACAAAGATGTACAAAGCAAAGGCTAAAAACTGGGGAGGTGTTGGGGAAGGATGACCAATACTCACATCAGTGGCAATTGACAAGAAGCTCCAAGTAACAGACATGATAATGATTCACACTGTCTCAAAGTTTGCCAGTCAGAGAGAGGCCTCAAAGCTAAGAGTCCTTTGGCTTCTGAGATAATATGTAGAGACAAGGTAAATAGGAAAATAAACTGTGCACAAAGTATTCTAGTCTTAGAAAACTAGTAGCTGAGATGAACTAGGAGTAAACATGAAGGAAAATCCAGAAATGCAATAGAAGTGGCCTGCATATGGATTACAAACCTGGTTTCACAACAAAGTAGTCAGCTTTTCCTTTCTGTTTCATGTCTCATGTGTTTGGAAAAGTCATATTTCAGAGAACTTTTTTGCCCAATCTTTCTTTGTCTCTACTTGTTCTTTCTTCCTCTCTTTATTTCTGTTTCAGTCTGTGCTATTTCAAACTATTTCTTCACCCTACTTTCCCCTGCTTTAACACCTTCAGTGCTCCAGCTCTTCCCCTTTTTTTTCCCTTCTCATTTCCTTTGAATTCTTCCTTTTTGTTCACACTTAATGTATGTCTCCACACTCTGATACTCACACCTTTGTACTGTGCTTTAAGATTTTCCTCTGAAATGCCTAAGATTTCTTTTTCTCTTTGCCTTAGAAAATCCTGCCTCCTTATGTTCCCGCCTCCCTGTCTGCTTTTTGGCCCCTCAAACCATTTTTATCTTCATTCCCCTTGAGAAACCCTGCCCTCAGCCATTCCTGTCTTTTTCCCTTCTTGAACATACCCCAGTATCTAGGGATGAGGCCACTCAATTTTTGAAGTAAATTGAGGATGTTCATGTTAGTGGAGTAAAAGTCGAGTAAGTTCAGACTTTGATGAGGTGAAAGAGCATATACTAGTAGAAATCTGATGAATGTTTCTGGAAGGATAAAATTATACTTTTATTTTTTCAGTCTCCTCTATAGACAGTACAGGAATACAGTAAGACTCTTCAGCTAAATTTTATTTTAAAGAGAGACAGGTAATATAAGTAATAGGTAAGTTTGCTTTTTTAATAAATCAGATTTTGAAGGTTAAAAGTTTTTAAAAGCTAGTGTATCCCAATGGTCAACTTCCCAAGCCTTTGATTGTGTTATTAGGTGAAGATGGAGAAAAAAGTTGGTGGAACACATTAAGAATATATTAAGAATGGTCTCTTGAGCAATCAGTTTAGCTGCCCTAGAGATATCACTGCAGTATGGGTTACAAAAAAGCAACATTGCCAGAACAAAAGCTGAAAATGCAGTTCTACAGGGACACATCACTCTACCTAAAGCAATTCATTAGTGCCCCTGATACTTAGGCAAATAGCTTTCATGCTCTCCCCTTCTGCACTCAGAGCCACCGAACTAGAAATAACACACAGGAGATGTTCTGCTGCCCAGTACTGTAGATTTTCTCTAATGCCATACGTCTCAGAAAAACACAGATATAGGACAACTGTTTTATTTTTTTTTTTTAATTTATTTCTCTTTTAACCACCCTAGTAACCTCCTCTCCCACTACAATTTCACCAGGTATGTAACCCATTTCTGTGTAGAATTATGTATGAAGCTTCAATTAAGCTCACTCAGCATTATGCACCTAACACAGGAGACTTTTTTTCCTGTAGGTTTGTAGAAACAATTATTAGGCTGATTTTCATTCAGATGCAAATATGGTACCAGTCCAAACAGACTGGTAAGCCTGTAGGCTGCCACTGACAGACTGAGAACGAGTTTCAATGCAGCCCCCTGTTGCCAGTGTACAGCCAGGGAGATGGTTAAAAGATGTGAGGTAGACAGTGTTGTGGTATTTCTCATTACTAAAGGTCACTGCTATGCTAGTTCATCACCATTTTTTTGGAGAGAATTGCAGAAGGTAGTGTCAGGGAAAGAAAAGTATTATACAGGAGACAAGAAATACTGCAAGGCATTAAGCAGACAAAGAGAGCACTTACTGATTTCAGAGGAGTTGCGTGGATGTAACCTGGGGCACAGTTTGGCTTTGACTGCTCTATCTGCATATCATTTCTCAGTACCCAGTGTACTAAGTGGTGGTCTTACTTACAGGGCTGTAAATCCAGAGTATCTCTGCCGAAGACAACTGTCCCAAAACAAATCAAGGCAATCCAGATTGATGGTGCTGTAAATGAAATCAAACTCTGACCTTAAGTACTTGCTTTGTCTCAGGTAACATTTTTTTTTTCCAAGTCATCGTGATAAATAATTTTTCATCACAAAATCTAGCTTCACTGTTTTTGTGGGCTCACAGTGCTATGCTCTGACATTATTTTGTTTCTTCTGGACTGTCTCCATTTTTAAAAAGACAGTCAAAAGTGCTGTAGCCATTTTTGTAGGACAAGGGTGTCATGCAAAAAGAAGGCAAATTTATCTCCTTTCTGTCATTTCATCAGGGAATCATTCATTTTTTGCTGATCATTTATTTAACACATTTTTGACATGTAGCTGTCTTTAAAAGGTTGACCTATTTCTCACACTTCCCTCTCCAGACAACCTTCCTAGAATCCATCTTATTTCATTGTCTCTAACGATCTCAATTACAATGCTTGTTGGTCCAGCAAGATAAAGAAGACAGCAAATGCAGCACTGCAAGTGAACTGCTGCTGTCAGTAGCATGGAGAGCTGAGCAGACAAAAAGCAAAATGAAATGTAACCTTTTACTCCTTAAATATAGCTTTTGAAACTAAGTTTTAGATCACTTAAATTCTGTCACTGTAAACAAAAATTATTGACCTATTTGCCAAAGATGGTGGCAAGTTAGGTAGAGCAGCAGCATCTCTTATTTTGGCAGGAACAGTAACAGGTAGATCCATCAAGTCACTCCAGGAAACAAGTCAGTGGAAAGGATGTCTCCACACCTGCTACTTCCATTACTGACGCTCTCAAAATGGTTTCACCAGCTTTCAGTGCTGCCACAGCTGCTGCTTCATGTGCTAAATGTTTTAGTCTTTGGCAGCAAGAAGCCAGATGACACTACTTCTGCAATTTATATCCCTTGTGACATATACAATTAATGACAAGCCTTCTTTCCTCCCCATTACTTTTGTTGCTCTGAAGGACTACTCCAAATCTGAAGGACCTGTTTCATGTTTATTGTTATGAATCTGAATCACAGTTGCTTCAAGACAGATCAATCAGAATCCTGTTGTATTAAGTGTCCCACATAAAGAATTTGATCCCTTTCAGAGATTGAACATGATCCTTGGGTTTTGAGCCTTTTTTTAATGTAACTCTCATTTTTTACATACAGATTCTTTCAGCTTTGTCTAAATGCCAGCCATCAACTTCACTACTGCTTAGCTGCATTCACTGAATTGGCCTTGGTGAAAAAGCTGCTAGATTGCACATCCTTCGCAGGAGTAGATTTGCTTTTCCTCCCTGTTTATAGAGCACCAGGCATATGTGGTGTTTCAGGCTGTATCAATTACCATTGCAAAACTCAATTATATGCTGCTATATAATTAGCTGATGGATGCAGGTCATTACCCTACCATTGATATAATAGCTCCTCTCCACTTCTCTGCTCTGCAAACACACTGGTGGAAAATGAAAGGAAAGGTTTTATAGGGACTAGGTGTAGTCCCTAACTCACATGTCCAAATATTTTTACTTAGTTACATGTTTCCCTGCACCATATAAATTTGTTCTTTCATCATAAAAACAATGTTTCTAATTCCACGTTTTTACACTTGCATAAATTTCAATTCTAGTCTGTTAAATCTGGTTAAGCTAATTCTGAATCACCAGGAGGGCAAATTTAGTAGACCTCCCTAAGTCTCCTTTAACTAGTGCCCTTGATTATTCAAGAACAGTTTCATGCTTCTCTCTCCGATTCAAAATTCATCCACTGACAACATTTTGTGACCACAGGGTAGGTAAGTAGTTTTAAGGTGAGACACTGTCCTTCCCAGAGACTATCTAGGATCTTTATGTACCATGGGAATATATTCATTTCTAATTTAACAAACCTGCAGCAGGCCATTTCAGTGTCTGAGATACAGACAAAGTACGTACACAATGGAGAGGTTTGAGGAAAGAGACAATTCCAAAGAGCTCCCCATTTTCTTAGTAGGGAAAGAAAACACACCAGTTATTATCCATCTCAGGCATGTAAAAAATTAAGCCAAATTACAAGGTTATTTACAAAAAGAGTTTACAACCCAAAATCATAGCATATTGGTCAAATACTAGCTAGAGTCTTTATATTAAAAAATTTGGATGATATGGCTGTGGCCAACATGCTCATGAGGTCAAATTTTTGTTTATGACATGATTGGACAAGGAAACTTCATTTACAATCATAGCCTCTGCCACAGAACATAAAAAAAATCTAAAGTACTGAGATACACAGCACCATTCCAAATCTCACTAATCCTAGAATAAACAAGAATTTAAAATATCTTGCTGTGTATTGTGTTAAGAATCACATATGTGTTGTATCAGCTTGACCCTAGCAATATGAATCTTATCGATGCAAATGAAAATGGTTTCCCTTGTGTTCATTATATCAAGATATTGACATGTTCATTATATCAGGAGTATTTTTTCTTGGTGCTTTTTCTTGGTGCAAAATACTAAGACTCACATACTGAGGGACTGAGAATCAAATTAGATAAGACTTTAAATGGTTTTGTATTTCTCCCACCTACACAATTAGAGAAATGTATTAAAATGTCCTTCAATTAACTAACCTTTTTATAGGTTTTGCTATATTTTGTATAATCTTAGTAAACTTCTGCTTGGTACAGTCCCTGGCAGCAAGACAGATACTTTCTTATAATCTATTTCCAAAATAATACATATCAAGACTATTTGACCATGTAGCAGCTGACATAAACTGCAAACAGGCATCCTATTTTTTTTGTAATTATATTCCTGAAAAAAACAACTTTATGGAAAAATATATCAATTTTTAAAATTTATTTTCTCTGTGATCTGGGAAGCCTATTTCCTTCCTATTCAGGCTGTCTAAGACACTACCTGAATAACTGATGCAAATCTGTGTACACCTTCAAAGTAGAATTTAATCTTGATGTAGTTTGAATGTAATAAACAAGGAATATAAATATTTTTGATCAATCATATTACTCAGTATAACTTCAGAAGTTCAGTTGAACTAAGAATCTAATGTTTTTATTATATAAAAAATATTTTTTAAGTTTTTCACATTTCTATTTATCACCAAATGGGAAATGAGACTTTCTAAACAAGTTGATGAAAGTATAATTTCTTACGTGAGATTTAACAAGTCTATATACAAGATAATTACAGGTAAATATGAAGTTTAAATTTGAAATTTTAAACTCCCTCTATAAGCAGCTACACAGATAAGATGAAGCTTGCTCAGCAAGCAGGTTTAGATTACAGTTGGTGAGTGGCCTGCAGTACAGATTCTACCTTCCTCCACAACTATAATAACAAAAATGCTAAATAATTTTTTTCCCATTTTTCCAGTTATCTAGCCTTTGAAAAATTAATTCCTCAAAAAAATTGTTGCCCTTGCAAGTTGGATAAAGGAGAGTAAAGGAAAACAGAACCAGGCTTTCCTAGAGATGCACAGTGTCAGAAAGAGAGGCAACAGAAACAAGTTGTGACAAAGAAAATTATGTTTAGGTATAAGAGTACATCATTAATGATAAAGGCTCCTAAATATTGGAACAAGTACTCAGAAGACAATGAAGCCTTGTTTTGAGTGGAGGAGTTGGACTGGATGGCCTCTAAGCCTGCTTCCTGATTCTTGACACTTGATCCTCTGATTTTACTTGTAGTCTTAAAAAGGAAAATATCTTCCCTTCATTAATCTTAGTATTTCTATGGATGAATATTGATTCTTAATTAGACCTGAGACATAAACACTGAATCTTTATTCCTTCCTATTTGCTCTTTTGACAAATCTTCTGTAGTCCCACATCCCACACATATACAGCAAGGGGCAATGTCGGTCCTGTGATTAAAGGTAATTGTGAAAATTTTACATGACATATTAAATTTCCAGAACATAAAGAACTGGAAAGAGTAGAAGTATCTATATGGGTAAGATTTTAGATATTTGACACTATACACCAGACCATAACTTCTGCTCTGCTAGTTACGATGCTGGCTCAATGGCTATAATTCTTGTCTCTATTCAGCAGTTTATTTAAAATCTGACTTTATTCAGATTTGAAGCCTGTATTCACGCTTCATATGCCAAAGAATGTCTTTTCTAATTGAAGTTCTTTGTAATTGAATTTTGAAGACTTATAATACATCTTCCTTTATAAGACAAATTTTTTCCCATCCACAAATTCCTTGTCATAGGAAGTCTATTCATGACATATTATCTCAACTGGTCCCTGTCCTGCTAACAGCTACACAAGCAGAACCTTTTAACCACAGTGAATGTGTGGGGATCTATATTGTTGGGCAGGGTTTACAAGTCCTAGTTCAGAAATCAGTTACTTATGCAAAATTAAGTGTGTTCTGCATTAGTTGCTGGATTTTGATCAGCCCAGCTCGTTTGTACAATATCAAAGTCCATGTATCTATGACCATTTTCCTGACCTTCCCTTGCCCCTTGCCCCCAATGGTATCAGCACTTGCCTTTTTACAGCTAGGTCGTCTGAAGCCTGAGCTGTGTTCATTACACATAGCTTATACTTTACTAGCCCTCAAATGAGAATCCTAATTCCAATACAAGTATCCAGAGGCCTGAAATGGAGCATGAAAACTGAACACCGGTAACACTGGTTGTTTTCTTTAATGATAAAAATGTCCACTTACACCCTTAAGCAGACCTGGTAATTTTTATTCCATTGGAATCACGCTTTCATATTTGAAATTTTTAATAATTTCTAAAAGTTACCAGGAAGGATATAAAATGTGTGAGTATGAAAACAAATTTGGGAAGACAATTTATTTTTTTTTTAATTGGTAAAACTTAGATAATTCAAATACTAATTTGTGAATCATAGAAGTCCATGGTCTTGCTGCAGACATGGCCATGTGGGGCCATGTGAGGTTACATGTTTAATTTTTAAGGCAGAAACATGCAGTGGCCATTTAAAATTTCACTCAGTAAATCTTTAAATGTCAAGTAAAAACAACTGAAATTATTGAAATACATCCAAGCCACAGCTTCTCCCAAGACATTTGTGCTCTCTGATAAACTGCATCTTGATGAAAATCTGAGTCTACTATTACTTTGACAACTGATACACAAACATCCTTAGAAGTACATCTCCGCCAACTGGTGTCCTGTTTTTTACAACTAACTTGAGGGCTATTTCTGCATAAAGATTTTTATTTTTATGCATTCACACTATGAAGTTTCCTGATATGGCTACCTATGAGGGTCAAATTTGTAAAACTGCTTGAGTCACCATTTTTAGGTGACTTTTTCATAACTTGTTGCGATTCCAAATTCCCAGGGAAAAGAAACCCTGCCTCCTGGATGAAGTTCACATGAGCTCAGTTTTCCACAAATTGTAAAAAATGCTCAAGAACCAGCCCTTCAATGCTCAGTTGGTAGGCTGAACCCCTGCTTACTCCAGAGCTGTCCTTGGAAAGGCTTCTTGCATCTTTCTTCGCAACAAATTTAATTGGTGGTTGCCAAAATTTGGATGCTGGCTGAGATGAACCACAACACTCATAGTTCCTGTCAATCATAGAGAGCTGTTTGTTCTGAGTATCTGCAAGCTATTGCAGATGTAAAATGAAAAACAGAAAAATAGAGAAGTAGATTTTATCTGTTTCTACTAAGAACTATGTTAGGTAGGACAAGAGAATTTTATTGTCCTGAAGTGATTAATTTTAAAAAATATTAATGGATTTTATTGTTTCTTCTCCAGACATATAAAGCAGTACATAATAAAATAAATAACACAATCGAATACGTTTCTTTTTTTCTGTCTCAGCGTAGACTTGAGTCATTGCTTAGATCATTTAATAAATGTTAACAAGCACTTAATCAGTGTTATTAGATGAACAGATTCCAAAGTTCATTATAATGAAAGGTCTATTGACAAGGGAAGAAAAAATAAGATACAGTTCTAAAAGAGGTTAGAAAACAAAAGTAAAGAAACAATTCAGATAGGAAAAGAACAAGTTCGAAAGGTATCAAATCGTATAAAGTGTCTGATTGATCCTGACTTTTAATTCTCCTCTCAAAAAGAAAACTACAGTGAAGCATGCCTATCACAGTTGAATTTAGACTGTTAAAACCACAAAGTTATTATGTTTTAAAAAGTATGGGAATTACATGGGTTTCTAAAGAAGTCAAGACATTTCTCTTTCCAGAGCAATGACAGGCACAAATAGCACAAAAGAATCAAGGAGACAAGAGCAGAAGAAGTGAAGGAAGGAACAGGGAAAATATTTGTTAGAAAAAGCATCCATGGAAAAACATTTCCAATATATTGGGCTATTGTTTGAAGCAGAGTTCAAGGGACTGACTCTGTGCAGGTAAGAAGGGGTAGATGACAGCAAAGGAGAAATTCATCCATAAAAGCATGTGATAAATGTTGCAGTGGCAAAATCAAATACTTAGAAATACAAAATGAGAGAACTCAACAGTCTTTGCATCCCTAGTTCTTTTCCCTAGAGTATATGCATTATAATACGTGATCACGTATTTTTTTCTTCACAAGACCCCTACCCCATTGAGTGAACAGAATGGATGGTGATCAATTAAAAAAGAACAGCTATTCAATGTTTTGTTTTATCCTCATTGTTCATTTTGTGGACTTAAGCCTTATCTACTGCACACTATTCAGAGGCTGCAATGAAGACAGAATTATCAATTTCCTCATGGGCTTTTCTCTGGCAGTCAGCTCCGTGATGGTCTGCAAGCATTAATTTATCTTCACAAAGTGAAGTGTGATGTGAGAGGTTACCGTTATCCCCACACTACAGAAAGCAAGCTGAACAGCAAGACAGTGGGAGACTGTTTGTTAACAGTACGCAATTGAGGGTTTAGCAACTGATTTCTCAAATTACATAGAGTAACACTCTGCATGTTCAAGACAATTTTCACATAGATTTCAGTTGTATCTGAGAATAGCCAGAATGCAGACCAACAGAAATCAGAAAAAGAGACACCAGTGCTTAGCTGCTTCGATGATAGCACCAAATTGGACTTCTATAGCACATACAAAATCCAAATATCTGTTTTGTTCACATCCCAAACAGCATCAAAAAATAGATCATATGGAAAGCACTCCAGATTCACATTCCCAGCAGGTCCAGATAATGCTCTGAATGAAGCATGGGCTCCTATGGAAGATGACATAAGTGGCCACTGAATCAAAGTGCCTATGAATTTATGAGAGAATTTGGAACTGAAGCTAGAGGGTAATATGTCATTTTGTGACTTTACAATGCCTGGTTTTGCAACTGCAACAATCCTTTATAAAGTAGGACAAATAGCTATTTCTAGGGTAGTTTCTGCATTTTAAATAATTTTAAAAGGAAGCAAACAGAAGCTATTCTACATGATGATACTACATTGTCCTTTCATAGATCTAGGAGGTCCGCATGGTCTTTGGCCAGTTCCACTCATGGTACAAGTGCTTGCAGCAGAGGGATGTTGAAGTATTGAGGGAATGAGTCAGACTTACCCTGCTTATCACAGACCTGAAATCTGCCAATCTTACTGCCTCAGCCATGCCAGAACAATGAACTGACCACATACCCTTGTAAATGTATTGAGTTATCTTCCAACTGAATCAGTGACTTCTTTTTTCAGAAGATAACCTGAAGACCATACATGATGCAGACTTCAGCTCTGGTCACCCTTAGCTCAGAATTCCTTAGAGCATCAGCCTTAATTCCTGCTCAATCCCTTCAGCCATGCACTGGAAAATGATAATTTTTGCTGATTATCAGATGTTCCGAAGGGTTGGACAGGACTCATTAAGAGCAAAACCCTCTTAGATTTATTTCTTTGTGGGCTGTTTACCACTGTGCAAACCAGGGTCATGTCTTATAATAATTAATAGTATTATCACACTTCAAGTAAATTGGGACTTATCAACAGGGAAAATTTAATTTTAATTATTAAAGTCTGGTGAAAAATTACAGTTGAAAAGACCTTTTTATGAGAAAATCATGCAGCTCTATATATTGCTGCTTATCCTGATTTTAATACACTTTCAATGGTAAAAGAAATGATACCAGACATTAAACAAATTTTAAATATAATAAGCAAAAATGAGGTGATAGTTCCAGAAAACTTCTGAAATATATTGTTCAAATGGTCTCTGTCCCATAAACACACATTATTCTAAATCATGAAAGTATAGTTTTAGTATAACCTGAATGCTAACATATTTTTTGCAATCAAATAGAAAATTATCAATATTGTAGTGGCAAATTTGTATCCCCTTTGTCCTACCATGTTTAATACCGTGTTTAAAGGAAAGTTTACACTCTCTGTGAACTAAGGAGTATCAGGCAGATCTCTACAAACACAGTTTTAGAAGTGTTCTCTAATGACCAGGGTATACATATATGAAATTATTTCATAGTCAGCTCTCCTCTTCCACCTCTCCAAAACACACAAAAAAGAAAAAGCTGTGAAAAGTGTATTCAAAAGTGGGGTTCTATGATCAAGATCACAGAAAAGGTAAAGAAAACCACAGGTAAGAGTTGGCAAACTGAACTACAAAAACACTATTAATAACTGTAGAACATATATAGTCTTAGACACATAGAACACTCTTAGACAGTCCCCTTTCACTTCTCCTTATCTAAGAATGCAGATTACCCAAACTCTAAATTTTTATGGAGCAGTACTTTTAAGTGTATCCTAGTTGGGCTGATAATTATATATGAGAAGATACCATAAGATAAAATCTTCCATTTCCTGCATTTGTGAAGTAAACTAATCTGGAGTCACATCTAACCTTACCTAGCATGCAGATGGGCAATGTGGGTGTAAGATTTTTTCTCATTCTGTCTTCTCCTCTACATAAACATTTTAAGTGTGAATATTACAAAGTTGAAAATATACATAGAAGTCAAATATGGTGTTAAAGATCCTTTTTCTTTAATGAGTATGAAACTATGCGCTGTTCTCCAGATGCAAAAGGGAAAAAACAAACAAGCAACATAGCAATACATTTACAATTATTTAAAGAAAAGGAAGGATCACAATATGTTTAGTGTGTGTTTTCAAAGTAAATCAGTAATAAAGTCAGACTAAGAATTTTATACTGTGTTTCTCCAATGATCATTTGTACTTGAATTCCACTGTAAAAGATCATGCATTTGTCTACTTTTCAAACTGCCCACCTTCTACTCTGAATAACAACAAAGCTGAGTATCAATATATTTCTAATCACATCCCAAACTGACCAAAGTTTCCCATTTCAAAAACATCTGAGAGAAATTTAGTATAAAAAGCAGGATATGACAGCCAGGTATGTTTATAGCAGCTTTTCTTTGGATCAGTTACTTTCAGGTGAATGCATCCTGCACTTGTGTCTTTCACTGACTTTCTTGTATATATGAATGAGATAGAGAGAGTTTAAAAAAATTCATTTCTTAAGTACATTGCAATGTTGAAAAAGCAAGTCATAGTTGGCTTACATGTAATCAGAAGAGATTTTTGTATGTGAAACTCACAGTGAGAAAGTAGAGGTTAAGTGCAATTCTCTCCTCTGGTGGCACTGGTGAATGCCCAAGGAGACTCCCCCTTCAGTGCGGGGTCAAAAGTAACAAGCGTAACTCATTCACTTAAAACTCTCCAATTTCTCACTGTAGACAATTGATCTTCAAACATTCCCAGGAAAAATCCTCACTCAAAATCTAGTCTCTGAAATAACTGCTTTCCACAAAAAGAGCACCCAGAAACATTGTGGAAGTGATTAATTACATTAGAGAAAATACATAACAGTATTATTAATAATACTTTCATATGCCCTATAACATTTTACAAAACTTCTCCTCCACGTTTTTGAACAGAAAAGAATGTATATTTTCTAATTTTTAAGATAAAACTCATAACATTTTTTCACAACTCCTCATCCTCACTAACTTTTGCAAACCAAGTTGTTCCTTTTTAATGGGACTTCAAATTGTAAGTACCTTGCTAAGAAGTGCTCTTTTCTGCACTGTAACAACATGACATTTCTAATAGAAAATGCTGACAATCTTGTCAAACATTCTACCTCTCTGCAGTAGAACATAATACTCTGTCCCTCAGTGGTAGTTGAGATAATCAACCAAATCACTCCAAATTAACCTGTGCTGCACAAGGATATTATCACTGAATTGATGTGACACAAGTAGTAGTAGACATACACTGATGTTCAACTAGAACAAAATATTGGGAAGCCATATTAAATTCTTCAAACAATGAAGAGGTTGTATTTCAGGTTTTTTAGTATTATTATTATTATTTTTGCACAAATTATTAGAACAATATGTTTTTGTAAAGAATTGTCTCAGCTTGTACTGGATTCTATTTTGTTTCATTTTATAGTCATAACTTAGTATCAACTCCTTCTTGTATTTCCTTGCCTTTAAAATTTTAGTTTTTCTTTTTACTCTTAAACTGAAGAAATTTAGCATCAAGTAAAGCTAAAGGAGGCCTGCTCTTAACCTCAGTATTATACCCTACAAAAGATGTCATAGCAAAAAATTGAAGTTGCCAAACTAAAGCAGACAGAGCACAGATTTAGGTTAGAAACTTTCCTTCTGCTTGGTAGAGTGACTAATGTCAACTAGAAGAAGCCCAGATCTGTATCTTACGCATGCATCATCTTACTGGCTGCTTTCATCAAGATCTACATGGGGTTTGATCTTGACCAGAAATTCTATTTTGGCTGTAAGAAATCTATTTGCAATTTATATTTTGTTAAAACCATTTATCAAAGCAAATGCTTGGGCAAAGCTCTAATATCAATAAATTAAAAATCAGAATAAAACATAGATTTCTATATCAGATATTCTTTTATGAGCATCTTTAAAGCACAGAACATCACATTAACTCATTCAATCATCCATGCTATGGCACAGCTCTATATTTCCTTCCAGAAAGATAGTTTATGGTTTGAGGAACCTTTTCCTTCACAAAATGAACAAGGACACAAGAAACCTAATACATCTCTCATTGAAAAATAGCGTTCCTACTAAGAAGATAAGTGGTGTCATTTTTGAAAACTGATCCATATTTCTCTAGTAAAAAAATATTTAGTCCTTCAGAAGAAGGGAAGGGCCAGGTTCACTGACAGACTTTGTCCTTCCTGTCACCAGGTTTTCCTACCCTTTTCTCTGCTGAGTTCCAAGCAGTTGTGATTGTGTGTAGCTGATATCAAGAGAGTATGGCATGAACTGTCCCAAATTCAACAGGATATCCTAAAGCACCAGAAAAGTGGGGTGGGGGGGGGGGGGGAAGTACATGCAATAAGCATGTTTTTCTGTACTTTCCATGGCAACCCTGTGCTGCTATATAGATAAGCCAAGACACATGGCATTTCTAGTCAAGTTTTTTGTATTGGAGGAGCTTTCCAAAGTCAGCTAGGAAACTTTACAATAGCTTCCCAAAATCTTAACTCCATTCTGTTATTGTTTTGGAGGTTTTTTTTCTATTTGGGTTGTAATATAGATTAATATGTAAATATTAAACTTTTTGGTTTAGCTTGTTTATAGTTATTCCTCTTCCTTGTTGTATTTAGAGCCAATTGTGTAGAATCAAATAAAAAACATACACCTGGAAGTACAACTACTGTTACTCTGGTGATAGCTTGATGAGAATCCATGACTAGTCATCTGTTCTCATAGAAATAAAGACCTGTGTCTTACAGTACTTCCTATGATCTCTTTCATGTGTGTTCATGTCTCTTTCCACTCTGACTTCTTCCTTATATTTGGATGTTTTTCTTGTTGCAACATGTAACTTAGTCTCTGTCCTCACACAGTGTAGACTGGAAATGACTCTTCTCTAAGAACCACCACAGATAATGAAAGATTGAAATTAGATCCTGCCTTAGCCTTCACTTTTCCATCCAGTTCACTTAGGCTGTCTTCAGATGTCCTAGAAATCTTAGTGGTTCTCCTCTGGATTCATTCCATTTTACATATTTCTCTTTTGCACCAAAAGCCCTGAACTAGACATAGTACTGTAGTACTTCTAAGTGCCAAGTAGAAGGGAAAAAAATGTTTTATTTTATTTTATTCCATTCTCTTGGTAATGCAGCCCAGCGTGGTTACTTTTCATCAGCATGAGGTGAAACTAGTGACTTATTTTCAATTTTTATCCCCCATGGCCCTCAGGACCTTTTCTGCAGAGATATATTCCATCAAACCATTGGCATGCCTGTGTTACTATAAGGCATTTATTTTGTCCCAAGTGCTGGGCTCTTTGATATTTGTCCTTGCTGAACCTTGTCCTGTTCCTGCCAGCCCATTTCTCCATCTTGTCCAAGGCCATCTGACAGCCTTTACCTCCAGAGAATCAATGGCTTCCCTCAGTGTGATGTATCTGTGGACATGCTGAATTCTCTCCCATTATCCACATCATTGCTGAATGTGTTAGATATTAGTGACCTGGTACCATCCTTTGAGCAACCCTCATAAAGAGCTGTCAGTCAGACTTTGAATCATTGACCACTCTTTCCTGAGTTAAATAATGCAGGAAATTACCTCATTAAAGGGGTAATTGTTTGAATGGCTCTAGGATTTTCTATGACATGCAGGGAGAAGCGTATTTTCAGATTGTGTAAAACTGATTCTGGCATGTTTGAGGGAGATTGTGGTGATGTGGAAGTCTCCTGATGTGAAGTTTCCCAATGGTGGGTATGGAAGAGATCAGGAGACTGAGAAGGAACAAGCAGGGGAAACAAGGATTAGATAGAAGTCAGTCAAGGATGAGCAGGCTGCCTGTCAGTATGCTTTTCTCTCTAAACCATGCATTTTTCATATTCCCATTAAATCATGTTTCTAAATATTTTCTCTGATTGTACTCCATGTTCCAAGTGGATAAATGTGACTGATAACAAACTTCTAGCTGAGTGGGATAAAAAATAAGTGGCCTGACTAAAAGCAACTGAGGTGGAAATACAGAGCTCATGGGCTTGTAGATCCAAGTACCAGCAACTAAAGACTAGGGATTTAGGAGTTACCCATTTATCCAGTGGGTATCTCAGGTCAGCTGCTGGAGAGATCTAAACTGTGTAAGTTTGTGTGATATCTGACTACCAGCACTCAGTGGGGCTACAGCTTCCAGGGACTCATAGTTCCAGAGGAGATCAGGAGACTTAGGAATCAGTAATACCTGAAGTCTTCAAGACCATATACTGCAGTAATGCATAGCAGCTGTCTATATATTCCACTGATGACTTCAATGTTAATCCACCAGTGGAGGACAGGGATCAGGCCTTCCATGGTGTCCAGGTTTATGTGATTGCTGTGTGCATTTATGTCTGTGCTGGTGAAGGTAACGTTCAGGCTGTATTAGGCTGCACGGCTGCTGTGTGCATGTGCTGGATATGTGTATGTACATGCTTTTGGAGGACACATACTCAGCCATGCTACTAGGTGGACATAGAGCTGCTGGTGACACAGAACTGCTGCAGCTTCTGTCAGGCTGTATGATTCAGCAACTTTCTACAGTGCTAGCATTTGGCTGACCAGTCTTTGTCCCCTCCATCTTCCTCCTTGCCTTTCTTGAAGGATGACATGAAACTCGATTTTCAAGTATTTGGGAACCCTCTGAGTGTTCATGACCCTTCAAAGTTATAAGAGGGGCCTCCCAATGACATCAGCCAGCTCTACCAGCCCACTCCAAGGTATGCAGTTTGATCCCAGGGGCTTGTATACATGCAAATAGACATGACACCTGACACCTTCCTCACCACTGCAAGTAGTATGTTTTTCTCAAACTCTGCAACTAGATGCAGAGACTTGGGAGGCCTGAAAGGAAACCTTGTCAGTAAAGACCATATAAAAGAAGGCAGTAGATGGACTTCTCTTTGGTATTACACCACCAAAACCACTCAGGAGCAAGCCCATATTTTGGTTGATCTTTCCCCTGGTGCACTGTACATGTAAGTTCTTCAACCACCCTTCACATGTTAGATTCTGCTCTGTTCTGCTTTTTGCAAGCAGAATTTTTAAAATAGATTGACAGTCATGCTTTATAGGTAACAATGTAAATGTTTGTAATAGGAAAAACCTCAAATACAGTTTTAAGTTCAACTATGCTGGTTTTTTGGTGTTTGCTTTTTTTTTAATTCTGCCAAGAGACGTTCAATTTTTAATGCTAGGAAATGTCCAGAGGGCAATAAAAATGGTCAAACCCAATTATTTTCTTACATGCAAAGAAGTAAGATAGGACTCTTCATGATGTCATCGAGTTAACTTATCCAGGGATGAAACAGAGTCAAGTGATATTATGGTTCAAAAGGAGAACTGGACCAGTATTTGGAAGACAGATATTTTAAAAGTTACTAAACACTCTAATCACTGTAGACTCAGCAAATCCTGTGTGCTGAGAACAGTTAGAGAGAAGCTGTCATGTATGTCTGATCTCTTCTTATTTCTCCCCAGGTTCTACTTAAGACTACCACTGGGGCACTGAACTGGACAGATCCTGGATCTGAACTAGTGTGTACTTCTTTATATTGCAGGTCTATATAATTCATCCCTATAATTATATTTAATTGTTTGCCTGCCAACAGTGAGCAACTCTTACCATCCTCAGAGCACTAACCCAGAGTATTTCCCCATTCAGTAATTAATTTTCACAGTTCTGACTTGTGAACGGAATTACATTCATCCTCTTTTAATCATCCTGAGTGTATAGGACAGAATGGAAAGGATGAATGAAGGAAAAAATATGCAATCTGATTTTGAATATATGCAAAAATCAGATGTTTAGAGTAAAAATATGCAGAGTTTGGATAATGTTTTCAGATTTTCAGATTCAGAAGATTGCATTTCTAAGAATAAAAATGTGTCAAAAAGATATTAAACCTATAATAAGTGTTTATAGAAAAATCTGATTACTTAACAGATTATGCATCCAATGCTTTTTAAAAGCCTATACTTCTCTATATATATGTGCTTTCTTTGGTATTGTCTTCTACTTACTTCCTGAAATATTTGTTTTATTATTGGTTAATGAGGATTGTCTCATGAAACAAATGTCTCTTTATAAAGGGAAAGCCTTTCAGTGTTCAGGAGTTTCTGAATAAAAATGCTAAAAAATTCATGAACTATTCAAACTAATGTTTGCAAATATATTAGTAATAAGTTCTGACGTAATGCACGCTCAGACATCTGATTAGGGCAATCTAGAATTCTTTGCAGTGATCTCAGTTTATCATTGGATTACAAGAGCTTTTGAACAGTGATTCCTTGAATCTGTTACTTGCAAATTCTAATTTATCTTTGACTATTAAAATAGGAAAGCTGAATTAAGAGACGTATATGTCTCTTATCAGTTTAGAATGACATAAGCACCTCTCTACATAGGAGGTTAAGCTGTTGAATACTAAAGGATTTGTAGGTGAACCTTCTTTAAGCAGTAGATAAAGAAAATTAAAGTAATCTATGTGTAAACGAGAAAAATATTCTGAGAACATATGGAGATTAAATCCATCCAATATAGAGCCTGTACTGAAATGAGATCATGGGAAGTACTTATGTCTTACTATTTTCCCTATAGCTGTCCTCACTTCATGAAACAACTCATTGTTTCTTGCACTTTCTCTTATAGTGGAGATCCATATCTTCCAGTCTTTCAGAGAGCTCTATGTACTCTTCTAGGGCTTCAACATGAGCAAAAATAGCAAACATTCAAAATTGTAACACTTCCATTTGTCTAGGAACAGAAAAGGTGACTTGGGAAATACAATTGAAAACACCATTTCACAGTTCTGATATGAATTTGTGCGCTACTTTGCCTGCATTCACACACAATTTTGGGATTCACAGCAAGACTCTGCTCTGCTTATTTGTAAGCAGAATATTTAAAATAGATTGACAGTCACGCTTTGTAGGTAACAATGTAAATATTTGTAATAAAAAAAGCCCGAGTACATGCCTGTACTTTATCTCACAATGGCAAAGATCAGAGCATGCTGGTGTATGCATTTAAAATATTCTCTCGTTGTGCCAGTTCCTGATGCTGACTGATTCATTGCAGAGAGAAAAAAAAAAAAGAAAAGAAACAGTACACTATCCCAAATTCACAGACCTTGGACATATCATGTCTTAGCAGTCACAGTAGTACATTTGCAGCAAATGACACAAATGCTGTCTTACAAGCAATCTATGGGTGTTTATTATGCCTTGAATGAGAATTAAATGCCACTTGCTGTAATCTAATACACCTCAGAAAAAAAAGCTCTTAGGAAGTATCTCCATGAGCCAGAGATAAAAGATATCATTAGATGCAGGCTGTATCAACCTTCGGTTAAAAGAATGGACTTTCCCAGAAGCAGAGATTACTTTCCTTGCACCCCTTTCTAAAAATCCTTATCATGGTTAGGCATATATCAAAATAACCACAGAATCCTTTCCACAGAGTTGAGGATATGTTAAAGAAATAGCAGGCTGCAAAATTTCACAGATTTGTGTCTCACTAAGTGTATATAAAATCTGTGTTTGTCTATTTGAAAGCAAAAAACAAAATGAAAAACCCAGCAACAACAAAACATTTCTATCTCAATAATAGCTTTCAAGTGATCAAGACCTATATCTTTATGTTCACATCATTTTGAAACAGAAGCAGAGATTGAGTTCCATTATTCACTACAAAAAAAAAACCCCAAACCATGAAAAAAAGGAATGTTGTCTGTACTGAATCAGTCTTGCACTGAACACTGTGCTATAGAATTTAATTTATCTTAGATCAATAGTTTCATTTGAACTTTCTCAAAGGCTCCAGCTCTTTTCTCTGTGTTTTTGTGTGAACCTGTTTCTAAACTAATTATGTGGGACATCTGGCCATAATCCTAAAATAAGGTCTCTTAGAATCAACACCAGGATCTGGGTGTAGTCTCATGGCTGTTACCTTTCTTGTTCTACAAGCAATTTAATATGATTCTGATTTATATTTATCTTATAGGAAACTTACTAAAGAAGGGCCAGCTAAATATACAATGCCTGCCGTGACAGTTCTAGCTTATTTGGTTAGCATCTATGAATAAATAAACAGCTGAACTGGTGCCACCTTTTATAGCTATTCTTTTTCTCAGCTGGATGTTAAAAGATTATCTCTTTTCTCAGAGCTTTTCCTTTTTATGTGCTCTAGACCTGAATTAACAGGTCATTATTTCATGGGGTATTTTTTAGGCTGATGTTACAATACAGTAATCACACAGACCAGCACATACATTTCAAGGTTTTTATTTTGGGTGCTTTCAGAGAGAAACAGCCTTGACTGTGATGTGACATTAGTGCAATATTATTATAAATAAAAGTGCAGAGCCATTACTGATAAATGAAACAATGTGGGTGATGCAGACTTTGAAAAGAGACATAAAGTCGCCGCTGTTTTTTGTTCCATCAGAATGCCCTCTAATCTGAGTTTAACAACTGAGGTTTCAGTAGACACCAATCACTGAGACTTCTGCTTAGCTTCCACATTTATCAGTGATACATGAACTTCATCTAAACAGTTGTAATTTGTCAGGAATTCTTGTACAAAACAAAAATCAGAACAAAATAAGCAAGACAGAGCAGGAGAACATTATGCCTTAAGGGCAATGCATATGTTAATTAATTTTAACTGTGTTTCTAAGTATAATTATTGGTATTAAGGTGTCCTGCTCATCGGTAAAACAAAAATGCCAATTATCACTAAAGACATTTCATGAGTATAAATGCTGAGTTAGGGGATCTTCCTTAAAACTGAGTGAACAAATTGTGCAGAATGAAACCAGACGAAGTGTAATCCTTGAGTTCTACCTGGGATTGCAAGTAGGCCTAAGTGAAACAGAACCATTCCTATCAAGTATTCCCCTGCAAACTTCAACAGGACTCAGGATCCAACAGGCTTTTATCCCGTATAAATTTTAGGAATTTTAGGTCAATAAACCAGCCGATGTTTATGAAGAAACTAGAAATGGGGGTGGGGGGGGTGGGTTGGTTGTGAATTTTTTTCATTTGTTCTGGTTTTTGTTGGGTTTTTTTGGTTGGTTGGGGTTTGGTTTTTTTTGGGGGGGTGTTTTTTTTTGTTGGGGGGCAGGGGAGGGTTGGTTTTTGGGTTTTTTGGGTTTTTTTTCTTGGGGGTGGGCCAGGGGAAATATTGCCTGGGGAAAGATACAAAGAACAGCTTTAAGACAGTGACATCTCAACCACTGTTACTATTTCTCCACCAGTACTGAAAGGCCTGTGTATTTTAGATATAAAAGGAGGAAGCTGTAGGTTTTCTTCAGGAATGATAACAAGCTGAGGAATGCTGAAAACTCAGGAGGGAAGGTGGCAGTAGGCCAATTAGCTAAAATATGATTATTTGATTAAGTATCCCTAAGTTTTCCAATAATCCCTTCTGCCAAATTTTCACACATATTAGTTCCACAGTGAAAGAATATATTCACTGAAAGAAACGTTAATCATTGATATTTGTGTTGTTTTAATATTTCTTGAAAGTAGTCAATAATAATAATAATAATAATAATAATAATAATAATAATAATAATAATAATANNNNTAATAATAATAATAATAATAATAATAATAATAATAATAATAATAATAATAATACCAGCTGGACTAGATACAACAGTTTTGATTGTAGCTATGTAGTTCTGTTTGGGGTTTTTAATGGCTTTTACCTAGGGTTGATTAATACAGCACGATTACAGAAAAGAGAAAAGAGTGCAGATATTTCCGGATTTTCTGGGATTGTTTACAGTTACTAGAGCCTAGGGATGAGTCCTTCAACTCAAAACACTGTGGGCTAGACAGAAAAAAGAGAAAGAAGCACATACCCTCATTTTTTAGTAACATTTTGGGTTTGGCTGATGTGAACTACTGAATCTGTTCACAGTAGTGCATGAAATCACTTTTCACTGAATATGAACATATATGATACTTGCTGAAGCAGTTTTGGAAAGCAACCTTAATTCTCATCAATTCTCTTTGGGTGACAAGTATCTTTCTTTGAAATTGGGATTGCTTTAATGAATTTGGAACTGTACCCAAATGTACCTTTATGTGAAATAAAGAATTTACATGTTTTTTATCTAAAATAATTTTTTGCTTTTACAATAAAGATCTATTAATTTTAGTAAGTACAATAAGTGACAAGTACAAAAGTAATGGTTTGGAGAAACAAAAGTAGCATATTAATAATAGACTTGGAACAGAGAAAGTATGTTTTACTCGTTATGGAAAACTTAGAGATTTCATAATTTTCTTTTTATACTCAAGAAGAAAAGACCAAAACAAGATTTTCAACAATTACCAGGGAACTAGAAGGCAATTCACTTTTGGCCTCCTGCTTATCATTGGAAGAAAATATGCACCAAGGATCAAGTGGAGTAAAAGATGTTACACAGACAGTCCTGATTATTGGTTTAACCTGAGCAGATATTTATTATTTATTTTATTTAGTTTTACTTATGATTTTGGTTTATTAAAAGGTCTTACTTAACTACTGTCACTAACACTATATCCTAAGACATAGGTTGAACCATGCTAGGGTTGTTATGGGTCCTCTTAATTTCTAGGTATGAAAAGAAGATGAAATTATTTCTTTTTAAGCTGTCAATAATGCACCAGGTCTTCTCAAAAATGTCATCACCTCACTGCTTACGTACCCTGGAGACTATTTAACAGTGCGGGGAGGAGAAAGTAACAGAATATTGCATTAATTGTTCTTGCTGTTATTCAACCATGAGGAAGTCTGAAACACCTGAAAAGATATGACTGGTCCCAGTTGGATAATACTGTAGTTTTACTAGTAAGAGCTAAGGCAAGGAGCCAAAAAAGACATGAGTGTTCTCAAATCAGAAGCATCTAAAACTGAAATTAGAGAGGAGACAAAAAGCAGGCTAGCAGCCAGAAGCTGGCACAGAACTGCTTCCAGGTCTTGTACAATCACATTATATCTGTTATATGTTATATAACTTTTATTTAATCTCAACAGTCTTTCAATGGTAAAATAATCCTGTTGAAAAATAATTGAGGTGAAATATCAAAAAACCTTACTCCATTTAAACCTTCTTTCAAGGTTTTTTCAGTCTTGCAAGAAAGCAAGTATGCATTTATTTACCTGTCAAACTGCAGGAACTGGTTTGCATTAAGACAGACTTGAATGAGAAGAAGCGATTGATGAAGGGAAATGGGCAATTTCTTTATAAGTATTATCAACAGAGAGAAGCAAGTACAAAGAAAATTAAGGTTATGTCACATAGCAAATAAAACTTCAAAGTGAACATTTTAATATAAAGCTAGCAAAAATAAAAGGGTATATTAATGTGTATTTAACTTTATTTTCTGTGTTATTATTTTTAAGGCACAGCAGTACTTGAAAATTGTGTTTGAGGTAGTGGCCTACAACATTTGACCACACTTACAGTACAAGTGTAAAATCAATTTTCTGCACTCCCATTTATCTCGGCACTGATTTTAGCTGGCTCTCTAACAGAATGACTCTACTGGAGAGGTTATTTTACTTCAGAGTGGCATTTCAGAAGCCTTAAATGGTCTGAAGAGATGACATGTGACCTTTAGGAATATTTTTAACTCTGCTTTCCTCTAAAGAAGAATTATTTAACCCTGTGTGGTTATATGAACATAAGTCCCTCATTCTTCCCTTTGTGCATTTCAAAATATGTCTGGCATTGACTTGTTTCAGCATGACTGTTGACCATATTGCATTTTTTAAGAGAAGCTGAGGATAAAAACTAGATTAAAGGTACTTATCTGCTGCTTTTTGGGGGGAACATTTTGAGATCACTTTGTTTCATTTGTGCAAGTTGCATCTTTGGATTCACAAACTTTATCATATTTTTATCATTGTCACAAATATAGTTCTGGTGTCTGTCCAAATGAAATGAAAGCAGAGGTCTTGAATTGCAAAGGTTGCTGATTAGGAACACTAGTTTAGAACAAAAAGAAAGAAATTAGAAATTCTTGACTATACTTTATCAATCAAATAATCACCAGTCCTTTAGAATACCTACTCAGACAAATAAGGGGCTCAAAAATAAATTCAGATCATGACAAATGTCTTAAAGCACCTGATAACACTAGAGATCAATATCTAATTAACCCTGAGCAGTGCTCTATTACAAAATTGGCTACCTAGCAAAATATAATGGACAGCAAAACAAAAAGAAATATAAGCAAGTACCGGGTGCATATGACTAATTCAGAGAAATATAAAGGAAGAAAATATGTCATCATGTACAAAGTTTGTTAATAACTACGTTAACAATCCACCAGAGTTTTGACGAAAGGAAGTCTTGAAGATTCAAAAGCAATGTAGAACCTAACAACCACCATGTGAGAATTCCTAAGAATTCTGTAAAATACTCCCCCTGTACCTTTTGATACAGAAGAAATAAAAACTCTGTAACAAATAGGATAGCTATAGAAAAGTCTTTCTCTTCCCAGCAGTGTAACTACAGAACTAATAGGTTTTAGTATAAATAGCTCCTAGTAATTCTCAGTTTTATCAGACTACAGCAAATTTCTGAGGTGATAGAACACAAAGATATTAAATGTATCATCATCTTTTTGTGGTCTAGTCCTCACTTATGTAGTATTTAAATTGTCGCCTGGCTGCACAATTCAGATTTCAGATTTCTAGAGAACTAATACAGGCCCTGAATTAAGACACTCTATTCTATCCATAGCAACTGCAGAAGAAGGACTGCTCCAAGGGCAAACTCAGGAGTTTAACCACTTCATTGTGAAGAACTGTTCTCTGGGGCTTCCCCTAGGCACCTGGGTACAAGGCAAGTTTCCTGAGGGGCAGCTGAGTCGCATCCCAGTAGTGATGCCTTATAAATGTCTTCACTGTTTTTCACCAAAGCCTGAATTGAGCTAAGTCAAAGTGCGTTTCCAAGGTGATACTTTATTTTGAATTTATTTTCTTACCCTACAGAGCACAAATTTTCATTTTCCTAAAGGGAGAGAAATCTCCATCATAAATGTTGCTGAGTTAGTGTCCCATATTCAGGAATTTTCCTTAATTGGTGTAGTGCTTTCAGCCTTACATCTCAAGTTCATAAGATAACTTCTGTAAGTAAAACCTCATTTAGGGAAAATATGTAGCACAGGACTGCCGCATCAAAACTACTCTCATGTTAATGTTTTTTTCCAGAATGTACTCAGGACCCACTCTAATAACATTAATCTTCATTTAATTTCTTCTTCTGTTAGAAATATGTCACAGAGCATCAGACTGATATTTAGAAACTAAATGCAAATTTAAATACTTTCATGGATAGTTTTCTCATTTCTTCTTGTGTCAACACTATCCTTTTATGCTACAAGCTCTCTTCTATCTAATAAAAAAAATATTAAATTCTCAGCACATGCTTTTTCAGATGTGGCAATTTCCATAGTTTCCTTCCTCTTAGCCATTCAACCTTTTTCTTCTCTTCTCAACATCATCATCATGTGTGAAAGAAAAGCATTTTTTTCATTTATTGCTATACCTTAATTGTCTTCAGTCTTGATCTTATTATTTGTGCAACACCTGCAATTCTTACATTTAATTTTCTATATTTCTTAAATTTCTACAAATTTATACTAAAAAAGCCTTTGGTCTCTGATTTATTTGCCATTGGCATATTACAATTTTACTTTTGGCTACCTAGACTGCATTTTTCTATGTTGATCTACTTTTTTTCTTAGTCCTCACAAGCTCTTTTGAGTCAAGCATATATTTGTTATACATCTCTATTAGGCAGAAAAAAAAGTACAAATTGTTATGAGACATCAGAATATGTTAAGTGATGCATGATAAGGTACTTCTAAATTTCAGGAAGAAGCAGGAATGTGATCATATTATGAAGATCTGTATCCTATCCTACAAGTCTACAACATTTTTGTAAGAGACATTTTTGCAGTTACACATTTATATCTATTTTAAAGTGGCCCATGAAGCTCAGCTTTGGTCAAGAAATATCTGACGTTATACAGGGCAGCCTAAAAGAAGTTCAGAAAATTTTGGTGAGATTGCCCACCTTAAAAATTAGATTTTAATTTATGAATCTTGCTGAATAGTGATTGATTGCAACAGTTTAAAACAAAGGTCCCAGTAGTCCAGAAACCACTCTCTATCAGCATAGAAATGTGTCCAAGAAAGACTATAAAAATTGGTTAACAACGTAAAGTATTTCCTCTTAAGTGTTTTCTCCACCACTGAGCACCTGCAATATGGTAGCTGCCTAAGCAAGAAGTAGCCAATAGGCTTTTTTTAACCCTCTGTGTTCACATGTGCACTTGTACGGTTTCTCTTGAAGCAATATAATAAACTCGTATTTGCAACATATTCTGCTAAAGAATTCCGTCTCCAATATATGACTTAAATTGCCCCTACTACTGCCACAATATCCAAATTTGCTTTGAATCTGAAATCCAGATCCAAGTGACTTGCCAAGCATCCTGAAAGTTTGTTTTAGAAGGTCCCTGGTTTTTGAGGCATGGGCATTAATTTATCTATGTTGCTGTCTGTCAGACTACAACCATTATGGCTTGACAAGACAATAATTGATTTTGGAATTGGTGATGTGACTTCACTCTAAAAGTGCTCCTCTAGTAGCTACAATAGCATGCATCAAATGAATATTTTCTGCAGAGCAAAAGTGTATTTAGCCCACCTGCACCATATAACTGAACATCACAGACAGATTCTTGTTATTCACTGTCCCTTCCAGATGGCTCAGCAATGGACTTTAAAGTATGTAGTCTAACCTATGTTCCCCATTTATTCTTCCCTGGGTATGTGAATTGGATGTGCTAATTTATTTCAGATGCAAAAGTATCGGCACTATGCTTTGTCTTCCTTTTTTATCACACTATATTACATGCAAATATAATTTGAGCAAAGACATTATTTTTTTAAATTTCTCTTTTTGTTCTCCATAGAGAAAGGTACCCATGAAGTAGACAAGCACCGTTTTTAAACTAGAAAATCCTTATCAGTTTAGCCAAAGCTCAAGTCTTTACCTATTAGCAGGACATGCAGGCTCTTACATAATCTGGCACTGGAGTTCCCAGCATTATGGTCATTATGTCAGCAGCTCTATGTTCCCTTCATTAAGGTATTTTACGTTTTGCAAAGTTAGAGGTAACAAGGTTATGGTACCTTCTTCTTCACTAATTCGAATAATGTATCAGAACTGGGCAATGTTCACCAGGAACAAGTTATGAGTTAGATTTCTGACCTGAAAAATTTTTAAGTTCCAGATGTCAGTTCTTTAAGTTGGTAGAAGCCAGAAATACAAAACTATTTTCAATAGCAAAACACTTCTTTGTAAGTGCTGGAGAATGTGGTAATAGATGTTTTATGCTAGTCTTGGAGCATGGTGAGTCATAGATGCAAACTTTTAAAATGGTGGCCCAAAATGCTGATTCAGCATACTTAACCAAATATACCTAAAGCTAAATTAACCTAAACCCCTGCCCTAGGCCTAGACTCTAGACTCCTTAGTTAACTATCAAGCTCTGCACATGCCTAAACTTAGGTACATAATTCTCCTGCAGGTAATAAAAAAAAAGTGGAATGCCTATCTCCTAACTCACTCCATTGCCATCCAGAGTTCAGATATCAGAGAGGCAACAACTTTTTGCTTAACAGCCCAGGGTTTGTATCTGCTGCCACAATTCTGGTCTTAGGGACAGCCCCTCCTCAGAGGAACGTCAAAATCTTGAGGAGACAGAAGATCAAAGGGCAGCAGGTGGAGAAGGAGTCACAACATTTTCTTACGCTTTAAAGCTGAACATCCACAGTAGCAAGAGTTAGTTATTAAAAGTCAGACAGAGAGCAAGCAAGCAAACACAAGTGTTCATCTAGGAAGATAGGCAAGGGAAAAGGAAGAGTTCCAGATCTGTGACCTATTGCCAGGAATTGGTCTTTCTTTTATCCAGTGACGGTGAATTCAAACTTAGAAACATGTTGGCATTCCTATGGCACAAATCTAACCCTAATGACACAAAGTCATAGTTAAATACATGAGTTTGTACAACATTAATCACAGTATGTCTTTTGTGTCTGCAAAAATCACTTTGCAGCTCAGAAAGCATTATTCTGGAAATGACTACATGGTACAATCAACCTCATTTTCTGTCTCTCACTGTCACATTAGGTCAGGCTGTCTTTCGTATAAAGTCATATGTCAGAGCCTAGCAAAGTAATGAGGTATTTTGGGAAATACTTCTCTTGAGCCTAACTGGATTTGGTTCCTCCCTCCCATAAAACAGGAATAACAGGAAATTAATCAATAATAACAATAACAACAATAATAATAATAATAATAATAATATCAGTTATACATATGAAAATATGTCAAACTCTGTGTACATCTACTTTATTAAAAAAATGCAGATCTAGACATAATTGTCAAAGTAATTCTACACACCCGAAAAAATTCTTCTAGGATTAATGGTAGCTTTGTTTGATGGTAGAAATATAACTATTGGGGGTTTTTTTGCACTACACACATAGGTATACATCTCTATTAGGCAGAAAAAGAATACAAACTGTTATGAGACATCAGAATGTGTTAGATGATACATGATAAGGTATTTCTAAATTCCAGGAAGAAGCAGGAATGTGATCATATTATAAAATAATTTTCATATATGAAACGGTTTGCAACAGTTGAAAAAATTCATTAGCATTTTGCATTGCCTCTGCTTCTTCCATGTATTGTAGCTACACATTTTTAAGCACAAATAATTCTGAAAACATTGGCTAACTGAAATAACCTGAATAACGGCCAAGTCAATAGTGTGAACTGAAGAATTATTCAATTTAGCATGTATTTTTATTTAGGCTCCTCAATCAATAAGATATCTGTGATTTAAAAAAAAAAATGTCATCTACCTCATAGGTAATGAAAATGGAAGTCCTACTAAGCATGTCTAGAGCTGTATTATCAGGGTCACCAAGAAATCTATTTTATTTGTGCAATAACCTTGAAATATTTTATTCGGCATCTTTCAGCAGTTCATTGTTTTTCAAACAAAACAAAACAAAAAAGGACCCTTAAGGTCCCCACTCAGAAAAATATGGCATTGCCAGTAGGTATGGACTTACCTTAACAATTGTCTTAATTTGGCCTATGTATTAGATTGGGTTTCCTTTATTGTGAAAATCTAAATGTTAATTTCCCCAGATGGTGAGGAAAGAGAGAGAGGTTCCTCAAAGGACAGTTCAGAGAAATTATCCTGGGACAGATTCAGTTCCATGTGGAGATGCCTATCATGGAATCATTAAGGCTGGAAGAGACCACTGACTCCAAATTTTGACCGAACCACCACTGTAAACTATCAACTAAACCATAGCACTAAGTGCCACATCCAGTTGTTTCTTGACCATTTTGAGGAATGGTAGCTCCACCACTTCCCTGGGCAGTTCATTCCAATGCTTGACAACCCTTTCAGGGAAGAAATTCTTTCTGAATTGACTATGATTGATTATAGAGGAAGCCTGAACAGCTGGCTTAGCTTAAATGTCCAGCTTGGCAAATTTTAGAGGTAAGAGAGGTGAGTCCCAGTTCAGGTACAGGTATGGGACTGAGGGTCTTCATTTTACATCCTGTCCCATTAGCCCTTTGCTCCAAGAGGAATTATACTGACATTATACTGGTACTGGTCAGAATGAGTTAGAAGATCAGAATTTGGGCTGAAGTGTTTAAAAATTGTTGCAGAGGAGTCCTTGGGAAAATTCTAGTTTTGTACATGTCAGTAGCAATTCTTGCCTGATCCTTCCAAGAGGCAATGCAGAGTTATGCTGTCCATAACCCTAGTCTGTGTCTAAGCAGTGCATTTCAGCCCCTGGGTAGTAACAATAACAGATGCTTATTATATTTAATTATTAACCATCAGCTCTTTGAACTTATCACCTTAGTCTCTCAGCACCTGCATGATGGATGGCAAAATTCCCATAATTTTAACTTCCATCAGTCAGTAAGTAAAAGGTGAGCATCTGCTAGTGCTCGCCAGCCCCTCAGGATATATTCAGCTATCATTATGATTGCTCCTAATGGTGTTTTACACAAAATAAGTTAGGGTGAAAAAGGCATGTTAGGTTATTTTACATGTATAAAATGTCAAAGTATTTATTGCCCTGCATATGGCAAAATTTAAATATAAATAAATAATACCAGTAGTACATTTATTATTAAATTTAATATTTATACAGTGACATAAATTTACATGTGCCTTTAAATGCTTCTGTATTTTAGAACTGATCAGAAGCTTTAGTTAAAGAAAGGAAGGAAAAGTTGAGAAGCTGCAGGGAAGCTGTACTTTACCCTATCTGCTATTGGGTTTTTTTGCACTTAAAGGTATGTCCATACTACAAAGTGAAGAAATCATCTTTGAAACTGTAAGCAAACAAGGTAAGTTCTCATTATGCCATTAAGAAAACTGGTAAATTCTGCTCAGAGGTAGGACTCTGAGTGAAATGCAGAACCTATGAACATGGCTATGTTGCCTTCAGGACTCAAGTTGCTAGTACAGCTCTGTTGGCATCTAATGCATATTGTCTGTGTCAGTGCATCCCCTTAGGTCAGAGTACCTGCACCTTCCCTCACTGTGCCACAAGGATGAGTTTGGAAGGTGCTTACAGCAGCAGTCAAAGTCTCTTCCAGCCACCCCTTCCATGGAGCTGAGTCACAGGGGAAATTTGACTATTATGTGCAGTGCATTAGCAATTTTATAATTTAAAATCTGATTTTCTCGCAAAGTATTTTCATAAATTAGTCCAGAATAATGAAACAGTTTGCATCAGAGTCCTCTGGGAAACTTTCAAGGCAACTAACTACTGCCACATTCTCTCCCAAGGCTACACCCCTAAAGAGATCTCATTGCTGAGAGAATACCATATTCCCCTTGCTTCATACATGATGTGAAAATTATCTAGAGTCTTGTAGGACTGGGTAACGGAGATTGGAATTAATTTGAGACCAGTGCAAAATGTCAATGCAATAGCACACCAATAAACAAAAAGTGTTCCAAACATCTGGTGAGCTGTGAAGAACACCTCCCCTTCATGCCTGGCAAAATGGGAGTAAAATGGCCACTTAAAATTTGAGCAATAGCTTTTGACTACTGCACATAGGTCATGGCTGGGCATAAAACAGAATTGTGTCATCTATTCCTGGTGCACAGCTGGCATACAGGCAGGGGTGCAAACACACACAGGCACATCACAGGTCAAGGCTGAAGGCAAATTTTGGTAAGACAAAAGTGCAATATAAGGAAAGCAATTTCCCAGACACAGTCTGGGATATGGCATAGTCTGGGTAGTAGGCATATAAATCATGAAATTTCTATGGCTGCCCACCAGACATGAAGTTATATACAATTTATATTGAAAATTTATAGTTGTTAGAAGAATAGTTAGAATTTCATAAGTATATTGTTAAATGCCTGGATGTGTATGGAAAACATGATTTTTACGTCCATTAGCATATAAAAAAAGTATTTTTCCAGTTTATTAACTGGGAATTATTGTAAATGATACAACTGTGTATGACTTTTTATACCCACTATAAACAAAAAAATTTACAAATTCAGAAACTGAGGAGACAGCATAAGTATTTTTTGAAGTGCTAAGAAGATATTTGGAAACCAGTTAATAAAATTCTGACTATGGTAAGGACCTTCTTCAAAGAGGCAACAGGAAATCTCAGTGTTTGAGAGACTCCTACATTCCCTGGTTTTTGGGGCCAGTCTCCTCCTTCAATTTCAGGAAGAGCTGAATGAGTCTCCAGTGGAGTTCCCCTCTCCTATTCAAGTGTGCCTCAGCAAGACATGGGAGCTTTTGCAGAACAGTCCCCCCTGAGAGATCCCTGGCTGTGAAATTTCAGGTCTGTGTTTTGATAACTGCAAATTTCTTCATCTCTAACAATTTCTTTTCAACAGCCACAAAAATAGGAAAAGAGGGTGTTTCAAAGCCTGTGTTGACATTTTAGAAGGTGCCTACTAGTTACAGCTTAATTAGCTTTATGACAGTGTTCAAGCTATGATATGGTCTTTCAGAAGTAATTTGAGGGTAATTTCAATTGTTTGCATGAGTGTCTCAGGCAAGACGGGCAATTAGAGATTGTACCACAACATTAAAATTACGTATCAGAGATCTTCTGAATATGTGATAGGGTTATTTTTATCAGATATATCTTCTGAAATTCTACGAAAGATGTTCATTTATTCTCCTTGATTACTCCACATTTCAGCCAAATATGAAAATCTCCTGTAAAAGTATTACATGCTGCAAAACCCCTGACAAATACCTGTCTTATATGATGAAGACATCCAAATCTTTATTAATTTTATTTAAAACAATAGAAGTGATAACGAGATTTTTCTCTGTCCTGGTTTAGGACAAATTAGGGGGAGGTCTCCAGAAGGAGCCCCCCAGAAAACAAACCTCCACCACCCCTTCCCCCTCCCAGCTCTGGGTTTGAGAAGGAATTTCTCGGAGGAGAAGTGGAAAAAACCTATTTATTGACAAATAAACAAAGACACTCCCCAACACAAGGGAAAAGAAAAATACTCAAGCAAAAGCAAAAAAACACAAAACCAGGTAAAGGCAGCAGAGAAGCGAAGCAAAGCAAAAAGCCTGCAGCCAAGCCGAGCTAGCAGCCAAAAGCAAAAGCACAAGTAGCCCCACCGCGGCAAACACCCCACCGAGGAGGGCGGGGGGCAGCTGTCAGACATAACAGTGCAGTACATAGAGATAAAGCTGCACAATTGGGATAGGAGGCACCGTCAACCCAGGACATTCTCAAATTCAGTTTGCTATTTGTTACTGCAAAATCAAAAATGTTTTCTTCTTCTACAGCATTTCAGTCTCTCTTTGTCTTGCTTCTTACAAAAGAAGCTGAATGTAAATGTTTGCTTTGGTGTTCTAAGATGTGGTCCATGCATTTTAGAACCCCAAATCTGGGAGTTTTCAGAATATGCTAATTTTATAAATTTATTTTTCCTGTATTGCTTAGTTCTCTGAAGGTCTCCCAGCAATCCAACTGTAATCTCGAAATGAACAACAGTGAATCTAAATTTCTCCAGAGTACTATTTCATGCTGGTAGATGCTTCACACTAACCAAGGGTATATAGATAGATTTGCAGTTTAAAATTTAATAGATTTTTTTCAGGGTCAGTCTGTATGATTTAAATTTATCATTTTTTTCCAGCAGTTTTTCTACTCATCTTTCCCAGCTACTGCTGAGTCAGAGAGTTCAGACTGTTTAATTGAAGATGGAGTGACAAGTCTTTACAGCTGGATCAAAAACCAAAAAGAGTCAATAGAAAGACATCCTTTGACTTAATTTAGAAAGCTGTTTCAAAAGCTTTATGTATATTCAAAGCATATTTATTAACATAATTTAAAACTCCCTCCCAAATCCTGCTATCACACAATCTTTGCTAAGCATAGACATATAGAGCTTTAGTCTGTTTTGCTTAATTATTCCTATTTTCCCTTGGGTTTCCTGACCTTATTTTTAGAAAAATTAATTATTTTATGCTAAGAAACATTTGCCTTTATAAAAAATAAAATCTCTCCAACTTATTTAAAGTGGCAACAAAGCAGCAGCACACTAGTGGCTCAGGGGTCGTACAAGAATTGAAATTACATCCTTCCGCAGTCAGCTGCCCTCCATGTTTTCCCTTTTTCAAAGCCAGCAGCCTGGGAGCATCTCTGCTCCTGCACTGCCCATTCAGCAGGTAACCACTGAACTGCAGAATGCCCCAAGTGCTTTCTGTGTGCACTGCCAAGCCTTCACTGCCATCCAGTCAGGACACCTGGACGCTAGGCCCCTGAGAATAGTCAAAATTAGACAGTCTCAAAGACATACCACACTGGTACAGTCAGCAGAGACGGTGTTCAGTATCCTTCTGACATCGTGATAAAGGATTTAATTGAGATCATGAAAAGGATGCAGAAAGACTCTTAGGTTTGTAAGAAACAAAGAAAGAGAAAGGTTGCAATTGGAGGAAAGTGAAGCCGGATTTCCCTTCATTTACAATAGAAGCCTTCTCCATACAGATCATTTTGACCTCTGAGAACTGACAGAAAAGGAAAACATCATTGTCCTATTTTCAAACAGTAGAGCTAGATGACAATGTAACAAAATAAATAAATCAAATTTCATTAACAATATTAGCTGCTATTTTTTTAAAGTTGTGGCACTTTGTGTTATAGTAAACAGATGTGGCCACTCTAGTCAAAAACAATGTAGATGTGTTTTCCTGTGGACAAATTTTGCACTTTTTATCAAATTCTTATCTGACATCTGTTACTTTACGAAATAATATAAAAAAAAGAGGAAAGGTGAAGAGAAAAGAGGAGAAATTGTATTTTTGTGTACAGTCTATATACAGTAGAGCATTGACTTTATTATTCTATGGTTTCTTCTAATGCAAAACCCTGAGGCATCTTAGCAACTAGAATGAAAAAAACATGTTTTCATGGGTTTATTTATGACTACAACAGGACTTCACTAATTTGTATCCATGCAAGGGAAGACATAAGAAATGACAGAGTAAATAAACACTTTGTAGACCAGAATTCTATTAATTTATTTTCTAATTGTCATTTGTTTTCATGTATTTGCAGCAATACATCATTATACTGTTGCTGTTATTTATCTTGATACTGCTGCCACCTTAGCAAAAATCAGTTTTGAATAAACCCCCAAACCTAAAGTATTGTTCTCATTAAAGGGGTATATTGGTGCCTAGAAATAAAGATTAAGTGAAGGATTCCTTTCTAGAGCATAGGTCACTTTTGCAAAGTCATTAGGAAAATGAATGTTCAAAAGTATGTTGTTCAGATGTCAAACACACTAATAAATGCTTCGGAGAATGCCATGTAAAGTGGTTTCATAATAACGATATTGAATCTCAACAAATCCCTGTTTCTAAATCTTTACTGGGATATAAAAAAGTGATGGGTAATGTTCTAGGTTGAAAGTGTGTTTCTTCAAAACAAAATTTGTTTTAAGCAGTATCTACTCATATATATATCCAATCAGTGAAATATTATAGTGGTTCCCGCTTCAACCAACAGCTAGCACATCCAGTCGACAATATTTGAAGTTTTGCAAAAATTATTTGGGCACGGAATCCTTTTGCTCAGTGATTATAGATTTTGCACCCAAATTTGTTCTGCAGTCACTTTTATATGAAGCAGAAAGAGTTAAATATAGTGCCAATTCCTCAAACTGCTCTGAGTGACATGAGCAATATAAGTTTATCTCAGCTCTTAGAGTGAGTCCATACTACTGTACAATCCATGTCCAGAAAATTTAAGAGACCTGCTCTTCCCTGCTCTATTAGCACAGGTTACCACCACTGTTCCCTGCAGTTAAAGCTGACATGCACCCCTATAATCTTGAGTGGTTTAAAAAGTGGTATATATTTGCCATTTTTATCTCTTGTATGGGCACAGTTTCCTCTGTCCATTTGAGGACAATAATCTCTTTATCATTTCACCAGTGGCCAACTGAAGGTTGTATACCTTTAAGGCATATAAGTCCAGAAAAGTTCTTTCAATATAGCTTTCTAGCTCACCTAAAATAAATGTAACTGGTCTGTATGCTTGGATATTATACATATTTTATGCATTCTATTTAATCATGTCTGAAGGCTATTGAAAGCTGAAAAATCTTTCAGCAAAGCATTTTATTCAACACATGCTACACTTTTTCACATTCTCCCATAAGCCAGAGAGCCTGGACAACATAACTTCTGTAAAAAGATTTAACAGGCCTTGAAAATTATTTTTCCTTTTTCCTTTTTTTTTTAGTCAGACAGCTCAAATCAAAGTAAATTCTGTAAAGACTGAGTACTTTATGGGTTTAATAATGACAAAGAGATATATCATCTCAAGGAAAAAATATCAGTTTTATTTTGAAATCAGTCCAAGTTAATATTTACAACTTCAGAGTGAACTTCAAAAGATTTTAAGTTCCAGAAATCAGATTGATTTTCAAAACTGTTACAGTCAGCAATCAAGAATTTGCTTGACTGAAGAAGGCATAAATGAAATCCACATTGCTGAAGTGCTAGCAAGAACTCTAAATACTGTCTTGTATGGATACTGTCTATATTTTATCTTTCAGACACTCCCATGGACACAACAGCACTTAAACACCAAATGCTTAGTCCTGGACCATTCTTCATTTTCTACATTTCTTTTTTAAATTCAGCTATAAAATTTAAATTCAAAAGGAAAATAAGATCATTTAGTCAACTGCAGGATATCAAAGGTCATTGGATATACAGAATTTGTTCTTACATTGATTGTAATAATTTAGAGAATCATGAGCAAAAGTGAGAAAATTCATGGGTTGAAATACAGAGAGTTTAATAGTAAAGCAAAAGACACATGCACAAGCAAAGCAAAAGAAGTTAATTCACCAGTTCCTATGGGCAGGCAGGTGTTCAGCCATCTCCAGGAGACAAGGGCGCCTTTGTGTTTGGCAATTAGCTGGGGAGACAAACACCATCACTACAACTGTCCTCCCCTTCCTTCTTCTTCCCTATAGTTCAGATGCTGAGCATGACCCATATGGTATGGAATATCCCCTTGGTCTTATGGGGTCAGGTGTCCTGATTGTGTCCCCTTCCAACTCCTTGTGCACCCCCAAACTCCTTGCTGGTGGGATGGGGTGAGGAGCAGAAAAGGCTTTGGCTCTGTGTGATCACTGCTCTGCAGTAACAAAAACATGTCTGGGTTATCAATACAGTTTCAAGCACAAACCCAAAGCAAAGCCCTGTACTAGCTACTCTGAAGGAAATGCACCCTATCCCAGCCAAAATCAGCATACATCTACAGATGGAGAATCTGCATGGCAGTTTCCTCCCATAATTAATGCTCTGTGCTTTACTTCTTAGCATCTGCCTGGCACTATGAACCACTTGTTCTTGTCACACACCTGCTTTCTGAATGTCATATTTTCTCCCTTAGAGGACTGTTATCCACCATAACATAGCATCTTTCCTGTCATAAATTAATAAGTGAAAGCTCTAAAGTTCATGTGATGGGGACTTTTCCAGTTTTCAAATCAATTCTGTGGCTCTTTCTAAATCCTTGCTAATTTTTAAAGCTGTGTAGAAGCATCCAGTCTTAGCTGCCTCAGTGCATGTGAGCTATGTATTAGCCAGCTGCTTATGCATCTTGGAACCATATCTTTACTGTGGCAGTGCCCTTGGGAATTAGGAAATCATAATCTGCTCCAAGATCACCACTTCACTAGACTCACCTAACTTCCTTGTCCTCCAAGATGTAATTTGAAAGACAAGCTTCTGTATTTTTTGAGTTCACTAGAATAACATTGTACCTGGTTTACCAGTCATTGAATGACCTGCTCTTACCATTATTTCTCTTCTCACTATACCCTTTACAATTAGCACTAATATAGTAGCACACCACTTCCAAACAGGTATTTCACAGTGACACTTCTTTTTGAAGACCTGTTATGGATGTAGTTTAAACCCATATCTTATTGATATCTTGTATCATGTCAGGTTCTTTAGATAAAAGGAGGTAGATGTTTCTACACTTTACCAAGATAATCATATATACCATTTTCAAACACAGTTAAAATGTTATCACATAAATATTTTTTATTTTATGAGACCAATTATGTAAACCACAATGTTGACTACCGTTATTTATGTTCTTAGTTTTAAATACTTTTGAGCTACTTCATTTACTTCCTACTTCATCTTTTCCATTATTATTCTGCACATGGTGACACACAAAATTTTGCATTCACACAGTATCAACAATCTCAGATATTCAAAATCTTACAAGGATTCCTATATTTAATAAATATTAATACTGTCAGTCCTCAGACATTCTTAGAAGTCTAGACATCTTTAAAATATTCCTTTGCAATTGAAGAGGCAGAAAACAAGTCAGCTATATTATAGTTTTTTCATTACAGACATTCAGATTTATTGAACACCTCGGCTTCTCTGTCTCCCTACTAGTAATTTTGTCATTTATTTTAAGAATAGGATACATGTTTGCTTCTTCCTCTTGAACAGCTCCTTTCTTTCCCTGCTGTTGCTGTGGATCCCTGTATTCCTGATATATATTTTCAACCTTGACTTTGGTTATTTCATTTAGAAAAGCTATTTCTTCTGTGTCTTTATCTTCTTTCATCAATTTTCTCCATAAATTTTCACATTTTCAGTATAATATCACTCCTTTGGACTATAATGACTTTAGATAATACAATTAATAGCAACCATCACTGGTGTAATGAAAGGAAGTGACAAAGCCTTCGTAGGACTAGTTGTGTGTCCTCAGCTGGGAGTAATTATCAGACATGGGAGAAAATATGTAGAGACAAGAAGCAACATTTCTCTTTTTTATCCACTTCCTTCACATGCATACTTTCCTCTGACTCCAGGAGAGCACTTCCCAAGGAACCAGATTACTCTGGAGTTCTGAATTTTTCAGGCAGCTCCCTGTAGGCCTAGAGAAACTTCTCTTTCCTTCTTCATCAGAGACTGTCATCTTTTTCTTCCTGAATCTAATACATCTCTTACTTGAGTTGTCAAGCTGAAATTTTCTGAACTCCAAAACCAAACCAAGTGCAATTGTGGCTCGTACTTTTTATAGCAAAAAAAAATTCTAACAGAGTTCAGAAGTCCAACAGGACATTTCCACAAAAACTTTGCAGTTCAATCACATGGATAGCTTATCAATTTTTTTTTTTTTTATCTGCATGAAGCTGAAATTCAGTCCAAGCCTCTCCCATTACATCTATTACACCAGAGAACTGTTGTTTTCCTTCATAACTGGAAATCACACATTAATGATGGTTAAATTTGGTGTAAGCAGTAGGAACAATCAGTATTTTCAAAGCATTTAAATACTTGTAGGACTATGAGAAAAGAATTCAAACATCTATAAGTATCTTATCTTTTTATTTGCTGTCCTTTTTGGCAAAAAGAATGGATGTTTTCCTCACACAATGGATGCTCAGAATAATATTAATAATACATTTCAGGATTTCTGCTTGTGAACATTGGTATTTGTTCAAGACAAGGGTTCAAGAACCACCATATACTTCTGAATAAATATTCAATTTGTCTAGAGCTGTCTAGAGCTGATATACTCTTTTTTAACAGCTGGTCAAATACTGGTCAAATCTACTAAATTTGAAGATTGCAGATCACTGGAGAAAGTCCTGCTTAAAATGGGAAAGTACTAAAATACTTTAAAAGAATCATGAAGACTTGATGTCTTCATGACATTACATAAAATTATATCTGGATAATATTTTATAGTAGCTGTATTGCAATATTCTGACTGCATGCATAACTCAGTACTATAATATGACATACAACATGTAGACACACAACCATTGTAAATTATTCTTGACATTCACTACTGTTATTCAGTCTCTCCCACCCACATCTATCCTGGCTTCGGCAGGTTCTACTTTGATGCTACAAAAAACTTGGAGATTGGTAGGACACAGCAAATTCTGAACATCACCAGATTGTCTTACCTAAGGACGTGTCATTGTGGAGCACAGGGTGAAATATGTATAATAGAGAGCACAAAAAACCTGCATATATCCTCCCTGAATTTAGAAAACCTAACACACTTAAAACAATACAGCTATAAGGTCTTGCATGTCTGTGACTGTTCAAAGGCTTCTCAAGTGAATGTTCAATATATACGGCCCCAATCTGATACTACAGAAGGCAGGAATATTAAGTGCTTGTGTTTAAATTTAGTTATTTAGGCCTTTTCAATTACTCTGCATTGGGACTAGGAAACAATTACAATTACATTTAGTGAATTTCCTCCTTAGCTGGCATTACAATAAAGGATGGAAGCCTCGAGGTATTTTGACATAGAGGCTGTTGTTTCAAGTTTTTTAACAGCTAGTCTTAGCATTTTAGTGACACTGACTGGAATTAGGTATAAACCTCAGTGGGAATATCAGAGGCACAATCGCTCCTAGTATTGCTTCCCTACTGATGACCTCTATCAAGTCTTTTACTCACTGTCTTCTGCACCAGCTGAGGTAATTTTTGAGAGTGTTGGAATTCAAGAGACAAATTTATCCCTACAACTGCATTATTTTTTGAGTATTTATTTTAGTGATGCAATGAACACAAAAATAAAGGTAAAAATTTGCTAATTACCAGAATAAAAGAGTACCAATTCCCATTATTCAGCATGTGAGAGTTTACAGAGGACTCAAAATATCTTTCCAGACTTTTTTTATTGAAAATGTTTCAGCCAACCATAAAACACTAATTTCTGTAGTTTCATCTCCCATTATGGAGGTCCCCACCTTTGATGCAATGCCTTATACTTTTATGCCTTATAAATATTGTAAGCACCTTGGGGCACAAATAAGTCAGTTTAATTTGTCTATGTAGAACCATTTTTTCCTATGGCATTGAATGAATAATATATGGTCATTTATAATGAAGGTATTTGCAAGTCAGAAGGCTTGACAGCAAGCCAGTGAAATGAGAAGCAAGCAAAGTTAAATAAACCTTTTAAATAGGGTGGTCTTAGTGGCCAAGATACATTTTTTATTTATAAATATGTGGTATGAGAACTCTGTCCCTTGGCAAAGTACTTGTTCCAAAGATGGGAAAACTGTCTGCACCATCTGAGCATACATGGAGCTTCCTGCATGCACTGTAGAGCACAACTAGACTAATTAGGCCAGCAAGTGCATTCCCCAGAGCAACATCTAAAACTGTGTCACATTTAAACTCCAGAACTGGAAAGAAACCAGAAACAAGAAGAGAATGGTCACAAATATTTTTGCTTACCTTTTCTAGGAGAGATTGTAGGATCAGAGAGAAGCCTAGGTTAGAAAGGACTTTAAAAAGTACCTTGTTCCAAGCCCTGTGTTGTGGGCAGAAACACCTTCCACTAGAAGGTTGCTCAGAGATCCATTCAACCTGGTCGTGAACATTTTCTGGGATGGGGCATCCAAAACTTCTTTGCATAACCTGTTCCAGTGCCTCCTCACCCTTGCAATATGGAATTTTTCCCTAGTGTCTAATCTAAATTTACTTTCAGTCTAAAAACATTCCCCCTTGTCCTGTCACTGCATGTAAATGGTCTCTCTCCATCTTTCTCATAGTCTCCTTTCAGATACTGGAAGGCCGTGATTAGGTCACCCTGAAGACTTCTCCAGGCTAAACAACTCCAATTTTCTCAGCCTTTCTTCATAAGAGACATGCTCTATCCCTCTGATCAATGTGGTGGCCTGCTCTGGACTCAGTTTGACAGGTCTCTGTCCTTCCTGTGCTGAGACCCCAGAGCTGGATGCAGCACTCCATGTGGGGTCTCACCAGAGCAAAGCAGAGGGACAGAATCCCCTCCCTCACCCCACTGGCCATGCTGATTTTGGTCCAGCCCAGGACATGTTTGGCTTTCTGGGCTGCAAGTGCACATGGCTGGGTCATGTCCAGCCTCTCCTCCATCATCAGTCCCAAGTCCTTCTTGGCAGGGCTGGTCTCTATCTGTTCATCCCCCAAGCTGTAACATTTACACAGGTAATGTGACGCATATTAAACACTCCTTGAGCACTTATTTATCAAACCTATGTTGCAAACAATCTGCTAAAATACATTTACTCAGCAGCATATCAATATTAACATGCCTCTTTCAGACTTTCTTCCTATTCTTCTGACTCAATTTCAACAGACAGCTTCTGTTTTAAAGCATGACAAGACAAAGTTCTGGACTTTCCATAGAAAAAGCATGAGATTTGTTGCAGAGGCCCTGTGTACAGTTCATGCTCAAAAACTCCCATGTATCCAGAAAGCATGTCCCATAGAACTGATGAGCCATGTGAAGGAGTAATTTGTCCTGGATTTTCGGACACCAAATAGCCTAGTCAGATCCATAAATTTTGATTTTAAGTACTTTAGGGCAAAAATCTGTCATTTTAATTTGTTGAGAAGCCACCATTCTTTCCTAAGGCAAGGTGTGAATAATACATGACAATTTAAAAAGGAGCTGTTTGCTACTGTTACCGCTCCAGCAAAACCTCTAGGTTCTCAGACAAATGACAGAAGTATTCTTAATGCACTCAGGCTATATTTTTAGGTGCAAGAAGAGGATATATACTTTAAAATCTGAACTTAGTACAAGCTACATATTCAGTGTTACCAACTGAAAATTCATTCTCAGTGTATTCGATACTCTATTTAAAGTTACAGCTTCTGTGGGCAAAGAGTTGCAGCGCCTAAATCCTATTGAAAGCAAGCTGTTATATATCTAAGTGTTTCCATAATGAATCTTTCTAGTTAGAAAGAAAACCCTGAAAAAACAGCTTCAAAAAAACCCCAAAGAAACTAAAAAAACTAAAAAAAAAAAAGAGACAAAAAAAAACCCACCAAAAAAAAACCAAACCAAACAACAAAAACAAAATCCCCAACCCTGAAAAAAAGAATTATATTAAGTTAATTGATTAAAACCTAGAATAGTATGTATACTGGCTTCTTAAATTTCTTCAATTTTTATATTTCTTCAGAAACCATCACGTTATTATGTGAAGGTGCATTGCCAAACCAAGACATTTATGTGGCATGTTGTAGAAATCTTCATAATGCACCAATGCTGTAACTTGTAGATATTGGTAAAAACAAGGTAACAAGTTATTAGAGCAAGATATATCTGTGGGTCTTTATACATATGTTTCTTCTAGAACACTGCTGGTTTTTAAAAATGAGATATTAATTCTTATTATTGTTATTATTGTTGTTATTACAAAGATGATGTTAACGATTAATCATTATTAATAATATGGATGTAATGTGGAATTGCAGAATAAGGAGTACTGAATATTGGAATATATACAAAAATAAGTACAAACAGACCCCAGAATCAGTAGAAAGAAATCGTTGCCATTAACATCATTCCCATTCTGGCAAAGAGGAGGAAGAACCCCCAGTAATTAACCTAGTTCTCCTGGTGAAGAGCTTTAAGCAGTGATTGTTCATCACGAAATTTTCTTTTCTTTTTCTTAAGGAGCATGGGAAGAGCAACAGAAAACCACCAGAGAAAGAGACAGTTGTTGGGAAGGTTTTGTGCATCAGTTTTACCTGCATTACTACCTTAATGACCATATGGGAAATGGGATAATTCAGTTTGTGTGTGCTAATATCATTGCACTTAGAATAAGAATAAAATTTTGACTAACTTCTAAAGTTTTAAGTTATGACTTCATATAGGCAGTGCATTCCTTTAACACAAATAAATTGCGCAGGTGTGTGGGAGTGCATTTTTTAATTTTAAGTTTAATTCATAAGTTAATGTTCTTTGTAAATTGGTTTGTTCTCTGTACTTTTTTTTTGTTACCCACACTTGATTTATCCCTGTTTTTTCCCCAGTAACAGTTCTGTAATTGGTTCTGTATTCTCCCTAAGTTTTCCCCCCCAAAGACAGTTAACTGTCCATCACTTCATAGACAGCCACCTGTTGCTGTCTATAATTTTTGGGGTTGCTCCCCACATCTGGAAGATTCTGAGAGAAACATCGAGTGATTGGACGGAATCATGATTGTCACCTTCTAATATTCACTGTATGGTTGTTTTGTATGTTTGTTTATGAGACTAGCCACCCCCCTGTAAAACCTTATTGGTCCCTTTCTGTGTAACACCCCCAGTTATAAGGTCTCACCCGAGAGTTAACTGGGGTCTTCGGCACGCTGACTCTCGAGGTGAGGACCCCACGCCGGGGTTCCAATAAACTCGTGTGACCCAGTGTCTCCAGGGTCCCCCCCTTTTTATGATCCTCCAGCCAATTGCCACGCAGGAGCAGCTCAAGTGATAAAGAACTCACTGAAAGAAAGCCCTGTTGCCTGTACCAAGGCTGGCCGGCTTGAAAAACAGGCAGAGCAACACAGGTGTCTGTATTGACTGTTAAATATGGATGCACCAATATTCACAACACCTCTGTTTATGAACAGTACCTGATTTCATTATAACCACCATAAAGTCTTGGATATTTTGTGTAGTGCTTGGGGTCCTTAACAATATTCTGAGATCTGAAAGTACCAGTATTTCTATAAAACACTTTAGTATAATGAGGATCCTTTTCATGAAGATACTTCTTTATTTATCTTTCTTTTAGAAGTGGACTGTCAGATATCCATTTTCTGCATGTTCCAAACCAACCCTTTGTAAACCTTCCATTGAATCACTAAAAGATGATAAACTTATTGTTCAGACAAATCAAAAGAAAAAGTGATGCTTTAATTACTTCACACGATTCTTCAGAAGCTCCAAAGCACAGAGCTTCTAGAAAAAAAGACATGTCCATCTTCATTTTTAAAAAGGAATATCTCCAGTTATACCTCCATGCAGTCTCTACCCTTGTCCTGGTTTCAGCTGGGATAGAGCTCCTTTTCTTTCTAGTAACAGTGCTGCATCTTGTGGATTTTGTTGTTGCTAGGTCAAGGACTTTTCAGTTTCCCCTGTGCTGCCCAAAACAGGTGCACAAGAGCCTTAAAGGGAGCACTGCCTGTACAGGTGACCCAAACTGGCCATTGGGGGTATTCCATACCAGAAAGCATCATGCCCAGCATATTAACTGGGGGCAGCTGACTGTGAGAGACTGATTGCTGCTGACAAGTAGACTGGGCATTGGTCAGCAAATGGTGAGGAGTTGCATTTTTCCTCAATTGTCTTTCTTGGCCTTTATTTCTCTCTCTCTTTTTGTTGCCTTCCTTTTTATTATACTTATTGTTGTTATTATATATTACTTTATTTCAATTATTAAACTGTTCTTATCTCAGCCCACAGGTGTGGGGTTTCTTTAATCCAATTCTCCTCCACATCTCACAGAGGTGGGCAATGAGTGAGTGACTGCATAGTACTTAGCTGCCAGCTGGTGTTAAGTCTCACTACAACCAAGAACACTTGGAATAGCAGTGATCTGAAACAAACAGGTTGTAAGAAGGTTGAAGAGGATTGGAAAGCAAGCCTACTTTTAGGTAAAGTCTTAAGTCTGGAAAGGATATAGAAATTGTGGGTTACTATTCTGCCTCTGTACTCTTTTATACAAGACAGCACATATGAACGATTTTTTTATTTAAGCTGCAGTTGACAGCAGCAGGAAAAAATGTGGAGCAAGATAGAATGTACTAGCCTGTTACATAAAGTTCAAATCACCCTGGCTAGGTCAAACAATGGAGCCTCTGAACTGGACCAAAAAACACTTGCAAGAGATGGTGCACAGGCCCGCCCACCTCCACAGCTCACTCTCACAGCCAGCAAAACAGGAAAAGGGAAAGCAATCCGGAAAATAAAACTGCACAAGCTGGATAACACCGTTAGGCTGAGAACCAAGTTAGCAGACTGTTACCAAAGTCACTGTCAAGAAAATGCATTAACATCTTTCCTAGTGATACATTTCTAAGTTGTGTTACCAAACTCCTCTCCTTAATAATGATTTCCATTTTTCTTGTGAAGATTCAAAAATTATGACTGGACAAATAAGGCAAGTATCTAAGGAAGAAGTTCAGTATTTCTGGGCAGACACTTGAGGATTGTCAGTTGTTTGCCAACCATAAACCATGCTAATAAAAAGTAGGTTACAGTTTGAGGGTATTCCATCATGAAATTGAAATACAAACATCTGATACAGAAGTTTATATTTCAATTTCACATTGGGCTATTAACATTCTTATTAAAATTCTGTAGTTTCACACACACACACACACACACACACACACACGCACACACAAACACACACACACACATATATATACCTAGATGGAAAGTTCTGCTTTTTTACTCAGATTTTCTACACCCAAAGGCAAATATTTTTAATTTTTTTTTTGTAAATGTGCGCAAAATCAGCTCATTTCCTTTACCTATGCAAGGATTAAAAATGCTAAACATGAAGGGGTTATATGCTCAGTGTATGCAGGAAGCATGTGAACTTTAAAAGCTGGAACTTAACAGGTTGATAAAGAGGATTAATCTCCAGGCCAATATGCAAAAATCAAATATTCACAAAATAAGAGTAAAAATGTATTGAAATCAACTATGCAATGTGTTACTTTGCTACTTGTAGCAAATTCATTTATTAATTTTGACTTTCACAATTAGCTTATAATTGTGTTGCTCTTTTTTTGCATTCAGAATCACATGTATGACACTGTTCTTGCATAGCAGTGCAAGTCTCCTTGGTGCATCGTTTCACTGAAGTGTTTTCTGCTTCACAGTAATGGTACATGTTCCTAAATAAACTGTAAATTCCAGAAATAGTTTGTTTTCTAACTTTAATTATCTTTCCTCCTTGAGAAGAGCAAATCTGAGATTTGGAAGGCTTTGCATCCCTTACAGCAGGTAGGCAGTTACTTCCAGGCACAACTGTGGCCTTTCATCATAAGTAGAATTATTAGATTCCACCACACCACTGCGGGCTTGGGAAACTGTAAAAATCTAAAGAACTATTTCATAGTGCAGGAGGAAAATTGGTTTCTTTCTCAAATGGGAAAGCAAGGATTTAAAAGAGATGATTTTCACCATCCTCCCTAAATACAGAATAAGAAATAAAGTGGAGCGGTCTCATCTAAAATACTGAGATTCTTTTGTAGTTGCTGGACCACAGAAGTTTGACATATATAGTTAAAACAGATGAATAATTGACAGACAGAGAGCACCTTGTCCAAAACCAATTTGTGCAAGGACGTGGCCAATGTGATGCCTGGAGAGGCTACCTGGAACAGAAGCTAGACAGAGTTAAAGGAATAAAGTAGGTATTTATTAAAAGGCTTCCAAAGGATACACATTGGGCAGTACAAGAGCCTGGCCACAGCTCCACCAGAGATGGATTCCAGGTCATGAGTTTTCACTTTCATAAGGTTTGGTCCATTTACATATTGGGGTCAATTGTCCAATTACAGCTTCAGGTTATGAAGTCCCATCCCCCCAGATCACTCTCCTCAATTTGCTGTTTTTACTCTTTGGGCCTGTAGCTGCAATGGTGTCCTTGGTTCTCAGGCTGGAAAAGGATTGTTTTGTCTGACTACACTGTGAAGAGAACTTGCTAACACTTTATATTGAAGGTCAGAGATATACTAATGCAGTACAGAATCTAGAAAATATGAAAGCTAAAACTTAAGGCATCAAAAGACATATGAGATGTTTGTGACCTACAGAAATCTGAGTTCCTGCAGTTTAGCCTAAGGATTTTTTTTTTACCTCCTACCCTAAGCACTGGCTTTTTCTCCAGCTTTGTAAGATGTCCACATAGGCTGCCATACCTTCCCCATAAGATTTACACTAACCATGGCCTCAGGCAGGTGGACCTTTCCCTCACTTTGAAAAGGGTATTCTCACCTTTCCCTCACTTTGAAAAGGGTATTCTCACCTTCTCTTCCCTTCCTTTACACTGCCCATTTCTTTGAAATAGATTGGCCCCTGAAGGTTTGCTGCAGGTACTGCTCTCCTATGCAGAGGTCTTGTGCATACCGGGTTGTTCCTTATGTAATATCTGGTGTATACTATATGTTGGCTGTTAAACCATCCTTAAAATACCACCTATGACTATGTCTCCACATAAGAAGTTTCTTGCCTGCAATGTACACTGTAGTTGGTTTCTCTGTGTGGGCCGCTTACCGGCTAAAGCAGTAGTTCCCAGACCAACTAAAACAGTTTGTGGGTTCCTCAGTCCTGCTGGCTGTGCGTGGTTAAGGTTTGGAATAAAGAGTGGGCTCTGGCGTGGGTTTGGGAAGGTGTTTATTCAGCGCACTCCATGTGCCAGAACAGAGCTTTGGGCCCTTGATCTCTCCTTTTCCAGGTCACAGCCTAGGAGGAGGAAACGCTAGGCCAATGAGGGAAGGAAGGGGCTGGGGTCCAGGACAGGGTGATACCAGGTGATATTTTGGAAACAGGGGTGGAAGTGTTTTGGAAGGGGCTTAGGAAGGAATCTACCAAATATAGACAAATAAACAAAATACAGATACAACTTTGAAAACCTCAATCATGCACCGCAACAGTACACTTTATCCCTTTCATGCAACTTCAGATCTGTCCTTTTACCTTTTACAGGAGAAGACTTTACAGGAGTGAGTGAACAAACTTGGGGAAAAAGGCTAGTGTTAGGAAATAAACTGAACTGTCCAGCAGGTGTCCATTTAGACAGATAAACAAGGAAACAAGTCTATGCTTGTGTTAACATTACAAGGCAAGTTTTAGGTACTTCTAAAAATCTCCCCACCATTTTTTTCCAAATCTGTCCTGGCTCGTAATCATCTGTTAATTCAGTCTTGAGTGTCTTCATTTCATTTACTTAACAGAGGCCTTGTCACAGTGTGAAGTTCCCTAAAATAGTTATTGTGTCTTTGGGCAAAAAAAAAAAAGCCAGACAGTAGCAGAAAGAAAAAACTGTAAGCATTTAGTTCTCCTGCTGAGATAGAGATTATATGTCTGGTTTTCTAAATATCCAAACTGAGACTAGACTAAAGCAATGGTGTTTTGAGACCTTCCTAATTTCGCTTGATGCCTTCCAACTTAGTTGCCTGATATCAATACTGAGTTTACCCCACTGGGTTTAATTTCACCCATTGTCATCTTTCTTGGTGGAAATAGGCTGAAGCATTCACATTCTTGACTCTATTTCTTATTGACTTACTGATCTTTCCAAGGGTATGCATTACAAGTGGTTTCAGAAGAGGATTTGAATTCTGCATGCCATGGTTTCGTGTTGTTTGTATAATGGTCTGCATGCAGATGTATGAAATTCAGCCCATCTATCATTCTATAACTGTATACTACACATACAAATAATAAAAAAGATATTAACTTTAACTTTAGATAAAACCGGCTTTTCTCATTCTCTTTTCCCAGAAGAGAGGTCTAATAAATCTTGCCTTTTTAACAAAGGCATTTCAATACTTAATTAACTAATGTTTGAAAGATGCTGTGAGTTCCCTGTATTTTTATGTGTCCTGTTGGCTTACTTCTCATAGAGACTCAGTATTGCCATAAGCTGTATGTCTTGCCAATTGCCAACAGACAGGCAGACAAAAGAGCTGTGGTAGATACAGAACCTGTACTGGGAAGTCTGGAACAACAAAACTTACTGAAATAAATAGTCCAGAAAGAGGGATGGGAAGGCAAAGAAGATTAAACTGCTGATGAGACAAGAGATAAGCTCATCCTCTTTCACTCTACTGATGGACATTTTCTCTACCACCTTTCTCCTCTTGCTTGCCATTTTTCTCTGAGATTTATTGGAACATTTTAGTCCCTTTTCTTCAACCTACTGCCTCAGAATGCCGTCAGGGTCCATTTAGGGGAGCTAAGTAGGACACTATTACTTAGACTCACTGGCATTTAAATCCCAACTTTGCCACTTGCTTGCTGGAAGAGTTGTTTTTCTTTCCTAGGCCATATTCATCTAAGCCAAATCCAAAGCTCATTGAAGTCACTGACAATCTATCCCTTGCTTACAGAGGACTAGGCCTCTCTGCACTCCATGGTGTTGCTAAAATTAGTTCAGTAGTGCTTGTAGAACCCTCTGGAAAAAAACAGAAATAAAATGTTATCCAAGGAGAAACTGGGATTACTATTTTCTGGAGAGCTGATTGAAGATTTGGGCTTTTTGTCACCAAACTAGGCATGCAACTGCAATGCCAGTACAGTACCTTATGCCAGTCCCAAGGCCGTGGAGGAAGAGCTTTGATCTTATTTCAATTAACAGAGTGTACAATTTGTTTCATCAAAAGTGCCTTGACAAATGCATTACTGTTTATGGACCACTGAGAATATGTCCTAGAGTAGACAAAACAGGTAGTAAGACAGGGCTTTATCTCTCAGCACATACTCATGAGTCTGTTCTGCCTGCAGCTCCCTCTGGCCAGATGGTGTACTTGAATGGAGTCCCACTGGGATCTGTGTGGGTGCAGCCACAGATAGTCAGTTGCAAAAATCATAGTTTAACCATCATTGCCTGAGAAAACCAGGATTGAATATCAAAGTTAAATGATACATTACTTTGCTGATGAGATAGGATTCCACATCCGCCTCTAGCTTTTGCCTATCCAAACATTTGACATTAGGTACAGAAACATGGTAAGATGTGTTCAACTACCTCAAAGAGCAGTTGCAAAAAGTTACTGAGACTGCAAAATTTCAGACACCATGCCCACATACTTGTGGCAACAGCAGGCATCACGACAGGGCCTCAGATCTGTCTTACCCAATAGACTTCATTCATATAGGATCAACACTGCCTCTCACTGCAAAACAGACATGAGCATTGCATTGAACTTGTGCCACTCCTTGAAACATTTCAAAGGCTGTCAGGAAGCAGACTGACAAGGGATGTTACCTGTCCATTTGCCCAGGAAAGTGAGCAGCATGGGTTCCCCTGCAGGTTTGGACTTGTCCAGAGAAAGGACGAGTGATCGTCACCTCCTCAAATGCTTCAAACATTATAGCATGGATTACTCAGTCTCAGCAGACTTCAAAAAGCCTTTGTCATCCATCAGAAGTGGCTTCGTCCTTCCCTATGTGCCAAGCAGTGCCGTTGTTTTGTAATGAACAGCTTCCATCAGAGCACACAATTTCTCATCCTGTCTGACTCTGCTGATCATTCTTGTAATTAAGTCTCTTTTGATTCTCTTTGGCAGCACACCATCTGCACAAGAAGACACACCTGGAAAGCAGTTTTCCTCTGGTTTTTCTATCCTTGATTAAACTCTGTTTTAAAGCAGAGAACCTTAATCAAAAGAAGTGCCTGTGTGGAGGTATCTGTGCCTGTCTCGCTTTTGTCACAGATTCCCTCTGAAGTCTGCAGGATTTGTATTTGCATAACAATTTCCAAAAAGGTGTCCACAGTAGAGGGGTAACATTTTCAGAGAAAAAATCCAACGGTATGAATTGTAGAGGAAAATAACAGGGCACCATAGGCATTTAATTGGTATTAGTACTAATTACTATAAATTCCTATTGAATCTATTATAAGAAAATCTTTACTATTTGTAGTGTTATTTTATGACTCACAAGAATCTCATTACTGAGTGAGCTCAAGAAAATGTGAAAGGAAATACTAATCTTTTAATGAAAAACAAGTTTAAAGTTATTCTACTCCCATAAATTTAGGAACCAGAGGCCAGGTCAGTGCTGCATCTCGTATGAGGCACAAAGTAGCTAGGCAGCATGAGAAAAAAAAGAGAAAGCTATCTTTTGATCTGCTGTATTTGACAGGTGTGGGGGCCTGGAAGGGGTGAAGATCAACAAAATTTTTACATTGTTTATTCTGTGTTGAATCAAATGTCAAAAGGGAGATCCACGTGGACTTGGATGTATGTATGAAAACACGCATGTATATTCCAAACAGGTGCCAGTGCATTCTTCCTGTCTATTCCTGAACAAAACTACACCTCATTGCCAGCCTAAAATCAAGCTCCATTCTGGTGCTCCTAGCTTATTACAGTTCTCTAATGGCTTCTGGTAGAGCGTAACAAAGCTCTGAGCCCCTGTACCTGCTAAAAAAATGATAAGCTGCTTCCTGTCTTTGATCTCCCATCATGACCTCTGCACCATGCAGAAAAGACAGGAAACTTTATCTTTTTCATGAGAAAACTTTTTCCCTGGTCATTTACTGCATTCAAAAGCAACTAGATGGAAAGGATGAGACAGGAGCCAACAGGTATAAAAATAAAAACTGAAAAAAAAATCCACCCCAGTTTCTGAAGTGAGCAAATTGCATTAGAAAGGGTGTTTTCTAAGTTTGCACATGGTTGGTGCCAACAAATTTGAGCTGCTTAACAGCAGTGACACAGCTTTAAAAAGCAACAGTAAAAAGGCACTTAGTTTACTAAATAATACACTTTTTTACCCTCAATGAAAGGCTGCTTCTTACCACACACATATCAAGGCAAGCCACCTAATGGCACTAATTTCAAACCCTGCTGCTGCAATGTTTAGTGCATAGGACACAAATTACAGTGGATTCAAAACAGTTAGTGGTACATACAATTGATGAATAATAATGAAATTTCATTTTATTAGCTTCTGAAATACGTGTGTGAATTCTCATAAAATTTCTGCTAAGAACTAGCTCTAGCACTTATAGCTGGGGCTTTGCAAGGCTTAAAAATAAAAGCAAGTGCCTGAAAGACTTGTCACATACTCAGTGGGAGTTATGCTATTTACATGGCCTATAGTTCACATTTATAGAAGTGTGGGTTGGTCTTTATTTTTCTCTCTTTACATCCTTTCACTGCACTCATTCAGCAAACCTGTTTCAGCTGAAGCTTCCTTGACCTGATTTATATCTTAAAAAATGCACCCGTAACAAGCACAACTGAATGTTCAACTCACACTGACGCCATTCTTTTCTTTGCTCTTCCTGGCCAGGTCTCAGTATATTCTTTCTCTTCCAAACTCACATAAGCAGATTGACATTCTCACTAATAAATGGCTTTTTCTAGCATATTGTTCCTGTGAATGTAAGGAATTAACTACAGGTCAGAATGATACACTTACTAATGAATTTCCTTTTTTAATATCTTTCTTCTGTAGACAAAAAGAAACTAAATACAGATCTACTGCTTTCAAAACACTGACTCACGCAGCTATTCTTTTTTGCTAGTTCCAGCACAAGCTAAGTTCTGCAATGTGTCTGTACCCAAGTCATCACATTGACAATTCTAGTACCACATCTTCTAAATCTGCTATGAAACTGGGTGGTACTCACAAGACCAATTCTTTCTCCAGGGTATCACTGTTGTGCAAACAACTGTGCTATGGTGTCAGGAAAAAAATGTGGCAGGTGCATTTATTTTACCCAAAGGTAATGGAAAATATTTCATGTGCCTACAGCTGTTGCAAATCTTGCACGAAAAATTGTTTAAGGATTTAAATAAGCTGTATAAAGATGGTCTCTTCATTTGGTTTACTTACTATATCAGGAATGCTTGTAAACAGCTATTTGGAACTTTTTTTTTGCATACATTGCTAACTAGCAACTGTGAAAATCATCCTGTATAAATCAGACTTTGCATAGGGCATATTATTGAAGTATACATAACAGAACAAACAGGAATTCGTTTCTGGAAGACCTTTCATTGAAAAGTGTTGCTAAAACGGCCATATCCTGAGAGTTGTTCTCCGCAACAGAACACTTTAGCCTACATGGGACCCATGCTTAGAAGTATGTTCCTATCTATAACCCAGCAGTCTTAACTTTATAACAGAGGAAAGAGATCTAGAAATTACATTCACAAGTTCTAGATAACAGTCAGTTCACTCCCAGGTAGTCAGCAAGTTCTCTGTTCTGTTGCTGAGTTCATTGTGCTGTCTGACATGTCCTAAGATAGGGAGATCCAAGTGGGGATAGCAGATGTAAGGAGGTAAAAATGCCTCTGACACACTGAGGCTCACCTGGAGATGAGAGTGTGCTGAGCTCCCCCATACCATGGTTCTTGTTATACCATTAGTTTGTGAAATAGATTCAGGGAACAGAAGACACACAAGCACTCTGTTCACCTGCACAATAATGCATTTGGAACAAGCAGGAGTAAAGAATTGTAATTGAGCCCTACAAAAAACAGGCATGTGTCAAAGGAAGTAGTTGAACACCATAGTTTTACCTGAAAATTCGTTATTTTCCTTTGTTCAGCTTCTTTTATTTTCATAGCATATTAGTTCTCAACTTGACATTTGCTGCATGATCACTTGATTCAGAGTTAAGAAAACTGCTTAACGAGGAGAAGAGATATGCAAAATTACAGATTATTTATATCATCACTGGCAAAGATACTTAGATGCTCAAATGACTGTTATAACTGATCTGAATCTCAAAACTTTTTAATGCTACAATCAAAAATATGGCTAGCGTGTTGCTTCATTAAAGCAGCATGACTTACTTGAGGAATACAAAACCTAAAAAAACCCAGCAAATAAAGGTGCTGTTGGCAGGGGGAAGAAGGAAGGGCAGAAAATAGTTCATTATTTCAGAAGCTCCTGATCCTACAGTGCAGCCAGGGAACCCAATCACAGACACAGTGCAGAAGAAACCCATCCTACTAAATCTCTTTGCTCTATTGCAGCAAATGACACTACTAGTGATTCTCTCCTTCCACCATTTCTTGCTAATCATATTGGGATGAACAGAAGTTCATCAGCTGTGGAAGTACTAAGGTACCAGCGGGAACTCACCAGAGGGTTAACTTCTTCCTTCTGCATGAAATCAGATTAGCAGGCAAGGATAATAAGAATTAAACAATATGGCACAGAGCACCATCTAGAGAAATACAGGCACAGGAATACTAATCCTGCCATGCTTTTTTGTCCAAATGAAGTGGCACATGACAAGGGCAGAAAATGAAAAATGAACATATTATTCCCAATGCAGAACTATTAGCAAGATGAATTAAGGGAGAAAAGGTTTGGATATTCAGATATATATTTAAAATTGTGAAAATTTATCCCAAAGCTATGAACATTTAAAAGATTTATGTCAGTATAAAGCAACATCAGACTTTTCAGAAGAATATTATCGTTAATAAGCTGCACCGTGGCAGTCAAATCAGGAGCTTTTTAAACTTTCTGCTGTTGATGTGACATAGATGAGTGACTGACCCACAAGCCAATGACTGTGTCCTTCAGAACACACTTGGCCTCACCCTTATACAGAGGGAAAGAGTGGAAAATTGGTGATTAAATGGCACTTTTTTTGCCCTGAGGTACTGATCCAGTAATGCTAGAACCAAATATGTTCTAATACGTAATGCTCAGACTTTTAAAAAGGTTAATCTTAATGGTAGTGGCCACTTAATTGGCCTAGCTTGCCTGCTGTGTCCACTGTCATTCTAATAAAAGACATGAGAACTAACTATGCCCTGCAGTCAAATGGTCAGGCAAGATATAAGACAATTTCCAGCAAATAGCCATTTCTGCTGAAGAGAAAATGAGAGAAAAGCTAGGAAGACAGACTGACAGCTCAAAGGCTCATCAGAGAATGAACTTTTAGCATATGGCAAGAAGCTGAAGGAGGCCGTGAGGTAAAATAGGGAAGATGGCTATCAGTTCTGAGGCTGCTTTAACATATTTTGTTGTTGTTGCTGTTATTTCCTACAGTAAATAGAAGCTGGTGTTTTCTTCTTGGCAGATTTCACCTTCATTGGTAATTCAATGTAAGTAACGTCGTAAAGCCATAATTTGAAACAAAGCCAATATGCATTAATGGTTTAAACACCAAAAAAGATCATTAATAACCTAAGTAATCCTTGAATTAATGAGTTGGAGTCTGCAGACACTTTTTGCTGTTTCTTGTCCTGTTCCTTAATGCTGAATTGTTGGACAAGAAAGATTTGTTTTCTAAATGCAAATCACATCAAATTACTTTATCATGCTTCATCCTCCCTGGTGTAGTTGAGGCTGACATCTTCTTCCACATTCTGCCTATATTTGATAGGAAAAAATTGCATAAGCGCTGAAAATACCATCTAAATATATGCTTAATATTAAATATATACTTAATGTTAAAAATCTTTAATTATAATATAAGTCTAATTAGCATGAAGTAAAGATAAAGAAATGCAGTTAAAAATGTTATTAAACAAGGTTTTCAATATGAAGGTAGGAAGGTTTTCAATACAAAGGAGAGTAATTCCAGCTAAATTTCAGTAATTATGTAGTTTGTGTAACAGCATCCTTAAAACTATCCTGTAACGATGGGGTAGCCAAAATAATTAGTATGCTACTTTAAACTTCAAGTTGCATCAGATGTGATGTAGTGAGAGATATGAGATTAGAGTCATATTCTATTTGCAGAATAATTATACTGAAGATAACATACACTTATGAAAGAATTATAACTAAAAATGTCATGAACACTGATATCCCACTGTTTTGATGGCAGGTCTCAGTTTTGCTATTTGTCCTTCAGATATAACATATATTTTTCCATTTCTTGTGCAATGTGAAAAAAAAAAAAAGAAAAAAAAAGGGACATCTTTTTTCATTTAAGAATTATCTAACAAAACACAAATACAATTCATGCAAAAGAATGTAAAAAGATTATTTTTTGTTGATCTGATGAAAAATACGGTTTTCTCCCTTGTCTTCAAAGAAATTCAGAAGGAAGTATTCGCTGCAACTGCTCAGAAAAGTAAAGCATTTTCCCCTCACTGCAGCAGATGCCACCTTTTCAGCCTAACAGTGAAACTAGCACTGAAGCTGCAGGTTTGATACCTTGAGACTCCTGAATGGACAGAGTAAATTGACTTGATATGGTTTATTAGCAGCGGTGAAGCAGATAAGCATTTTACATTTACTTGGTGGACACATTACTTAAATCTCTCACTTACAGTGACTATTCTGCAGTGACAATAAATGCTTTTGTGGGAAATTCCAAATACTTGAACAAGGATGAAATACTGGCAGGGTATATAAAGAATATAAGCATCAGGTCAGGAAGATTGCAACATATATTCATTTGGGGTTCAGACTGAAATAAGTAATCCGACGTGCTACAATTTTTACTGTGGATTTTTTTTCTGCGTGACAAGTATGCAGAAAAATAAGCAGGATATTGGCAATATATCTCAGTATTCAGGGGAACAGCTAGTCCTTTCTACTCTCATTAAAATTTGACTTTGGTGAGGTTACATTGATTTATGCCAACTGATGATCCAGTCCTTTAGACTTTAACAGTTGTTACAGATGTACATTTGCAAGCTAGAAACTGCCAGTGCTGGTTGGCTGGACATGGATTGGTGGCATTTGCTAACACTTCATGGATTTTTGACAAGTCCTGTATTTTTCCCTTAAAGTAAAGGTACACTTCGATGTTTTTCTTAGGGCTTGTTTAATGCTGCTATACTGATTGCAGCTCAGTAAACAAAGATGGGAAAAGGACTAAGTGAGCACTAGGCTATGTTGTGACGCAGTATAACAGAAGCATTTTTTGTTTATATGTTTCTACAGACTGGAGATGACTGCAAAACTGCTGTTTTGTCCTTTCATCTGTCTTCACTGTCTCCCAACACTGGAAGATTAATATTTTGGAGTTTCTTGAAAATTTTTGTATTTTCTTGTGTTACCATTATGAACTTATGAAATTCCCAACCAAATTTTCAATTTTCAGAATATGAAATCCAGGAATGTTTTGACACACCTGAAAATTTTTACAGAGATAAATTTCTTTGTTCTTGATTTGAATCAAGATATAAAAGCACTTTGTAATATATGTATATGTGAATGTATTATGGATCTGTGCTCATGTCTGCTTGTATATATATGTATACATAGAAAACACCTGACTATTTGTGACACAAAAATGGTGGTAAAGATACCACAGTTGCAAGCAAACAGTAGGAAAAAACATGTTAAATTATGTATCTGGATTCATAATCAAAAAATCCATGGAAAAAACATGGATCATTCAGTGGGAATAGATCTCATAAGGTCATCTGGTCCAGCTCTTCCTCTCCAAATTTGAAAGTTAGATGGAGATTCAAAAATTAGATGAGGTTTGTCCGAGTTAAACTCTCTTAACACCATGTATTGGAATACAAAAATAAATATAGCAAAATTAAAGATGTGACTTACACCATCCCCTTGTGCTGAAGGAGCATTAGCTCTACCACTTCAGATCCATGTTTCTCACAGGTTTTTGGAGAATGCCCATTAAAAAGATTTCTGTTGCTTTTCCATCTGTTTTTTTAATATTTGACTTTCCATACACTTAGACTGGAAAAAAAATCTGTTACTCAAAATTTGGATTTAGAGCTTTAGTTTAGACCTCTTTAGTTTAGAGCTTTGTTGCCTTATTCTTTTCCTTCCTTAGTACTCAAGCTTAAGAAATTCATGCTGTCACTCTTAAACAGATCTTAGTTATACTGTTTTCAGTAGGGATCCTAAACTTGCCTCTGAAGGCTATTTATAAGTGCAGCTTAATATATTGAAATAACAGTAACTTGAAAATCCAGCTTCAGAAATACCAGAAATAATGCTATTTTCTGAACTCAGGAATTGTTTTTATGACTTAAATCATCTACATTTTCATTACAACTTGTAATATTCACCTAAGCTGTCAGTTGGCCATTGTTTCAAGAATTCCGGAAAGACCAGGTGAAAGACTAGAAGAAGAGTTAAAAATTACCTTTACCTCTATGATTCTTCCTTCTTATTTATAAAGAACAGAGATAATTTGAAATAACCAGTGCACATCTTAAAGCATAAAAAAGGTTGAAATGGAGTCTGGTAAATTGTTTTCACCTCTGAATCAAACACTTTTCCTTTTAGATTCTAAATAAGAATAGTGGAGCCATTAAAAGAAAAAAAAATTTAAAACCAAACCTATCAATTAATTTTAAAAAATTAAAATAAAGTTTGGGAAATTCTTAAAATTTACAGCAAAAATAACATTTGGAAATAGAAGACTAAAAAGGTATTAACAGCAAGAGGATTTTTATTGTGTAACATTATGTTTAGCAGTCTGAAGGATAATTTTGTGCTACTGTCTATTTAGCCAGTAAATAGAAGTGCTACAGCTGCATATTGTAGTAGCTTAGAGTTACTCTGTTAGTTACATTCAAGCACCTGTTTTCTCCATGTAGAAACCAAATCATTATGGCCCTGTAAGTTTTCTGAATCATATTACATGGATAGCAGAAGATGGATTTTAAAATTCCATTTAAAAAAAGTTAATCAGTATGGTATGAAAATATATCTCAAAAAACAGAAAATAATTCCTCCCTTCACCTATCCAAAGTAATAATTATCAATCCAAATGTTTTCTTCTGTATCAGTGAATTCTAACTTTTAAAAGAAAAAAATATTTTTGAAAAAAAATGCCTAGAATTTATTTGTAGTTTTTATACAAAACACTTAGTCTCTTACTGGACCTATTTTAGGACTTTGCCAACATGTATTCTTCTTTATATCTTAAACTGATCTCAATCTTTCAACAATCACTCAACAAAACTTTCCTCTGCTATTTATCAGTTGAATCCACAGTTCTTAAGTGTTATGACTCCCAAACAGTTTCACTATCCTAAGGCCAAAATAGGAGTAGACTCCTTCTGCTCCACCACTGGCATCCTTTTCCTTACTGAATAATGTAACATCCTGTTTTACAGACAGTCCTTAGCTGTCTTAGGACTGTGACAATATATTTCATTCTAAGGAAAATTTCAGTAAAAGGCTAAACAAGATGGCCCCCAAACTATGCTACATTCCCCAGCCTTTGCAGATTATGCAGAAACTTTCTCCAGTTTTATTTGAGAGTGAAAGGGGTGCAGAACACTATCGCAAATAAAGATGATGTGTCTCTCACAAATGATCTAAAGTAGCCAGCAACACAAGGCCTTGCATTCTCCCCACTACCAGAAGAGGATCCACATCTTAATTCCTTGGCTTTCACATAAATACTATTAATACAATGGAGATTGTAGGTGCCCTACAATCTACTCCCAACACATAAACACACACAACTTAGACAAACCCTCAAGTCAGCCTTGCACTGCATATCAAACAGAAAGATTTTCACCGTGCCTGTATCCTCTCAACGTTTTCAGGCTCCGTAGGTTTGAAGGTCATATTCCTTCCAGAGCTCTTTCAATGTTTCCTACTCTGTAGCTCATCCACTGAAGCTTTGTGCTGTGCTGTTACTCCCTCACCTGCTCTTTCAGTTCATTGCAGGTTGCTCATTTCTTTACACCTCCTGATTTAACCAGACTCTGTCTACCAATGAAAGCTGAATGCATTCACAGTCCTGTAACCACAAAAAAAATAAGCCAAATTGCTTCCAAATCATACATGAACATTCTATTTGGAGTTTTAAAGGAAAAACAAGTTATTAATGAAGCTTTCAGAAGAATCAGAAACACGTTGAGCAGATGTCTGCTGCTTATATAAAGATTTACATGTAAAGCTGTTTGAAAATATTTGATTTGCCTTAAGTAGATTTTAAAAATCCAGTATTTTTTAAATGTTCTTAGATTTCTAAGCACCAATGAAACATCAAATAGAGTTTGGGTGCTTCGTTGGGTTTCTTTGGAAACAAAAAAAAAGAGCTTAAAAAAAAGGCAAAGAAATTTTCAAAGACTTTATTCTCCAGTTTTTGTCAACACATTTAATGGAAATTAAAATAATTTCTGAAAGGTTTATTCATAAGAAACCAGGTGCTCACATTTTTTAAATGTATATTTTTAATTATCATATGTATTACCATATTACATTTATTCATAAAATCATTGCATGATCTGAGGAATGAAAGCTGCTTAGCTCTTTGAAGAATTTCAAGTAATAAGATATTTAATGAAAAAGCAAAGTATCAGCAGTCTGACATTCAGTGTAAGCACATACCAGACATATATTCCCCTCCAAGGCATATTTGGGTTAAAGGGACCCTAAAATATTACAGCAGTTCTTTACCAGTTACATTAGTACAAAGTGAGGTAATATTTATTTTGGATACCCCACACTAAAAACAAATGTTTTGTGATTTTCATGAAATGGTGATTTACCAGTAGCACAGTAATACCACGCCACTGAAAGCAGGACTGGAGTTAGCTCAGACTTCCAAGTGTTATTAAAAGCTGCACTTTGGTTCTTAATCCTGTATTCAGGGAATACTGCAAGTTCTGATAATCAGTCTGCTATTTCCTCAGACTTTGTTGTTATAAATGTATTAACTTTTTCATAAAGCAATCTGTATGTGCAATTAATCAAGTGAGTTGTCTCTTTAAGATAGTAGCCTAGCAACTTCCCTGAAGCCAGGGGAAGTCCCAGTTGGTGCTGCAGGCCGACAAAGTTATTATCACAAGGCTAATCTAACTCATCACAGTGTTTTAAAGCATCACTCTGATTAAAAGTGAGGAGAGAAAAAAAAAAAAAAAAACGGTGAAAGCTCTAAAACAGTTACATGTAGGTGAGTATTCTTTATGTAGATGTGAGCTAAAGAATTTTTAAGGGGACAACTAATGTTTTTATTTGTCTAGAAATTAATACAAATTTGTTTCTCAAAATTTAATACAGATTTCCAAACAAGCCCAATGATGAAAAGGGTAGGTTTTTTTTCACCATGATGTTTTGTTTCCTCTCCAAACTAGCCATTTATTCAAGTGGAGCAAAAAGAAGGATTTTGGAAACATCAGAATATACTTTCTAGATGAGCTGAACTGAGTGTGAACTCACCTAAGTGGATTATATTGAATTCATCACAAGGTGTCTAGATTCCCAATTCCATGTAAGACAAAAGACCTGATAATTTTGATTTTGACTTAGCCTTTCACAACTTCATGGCATAGAGTCTGGAAATACTGTGTTTCTACCACTCCAAGGTTCTTCAATATCATTCCTCAATCTGAGCTGCAGACTTTGGTTTTGGCTGAAAATGGGCACGGGGCCACACTTGTATCAACCACAGGTAGATCTTTCAACAGGAGCAAAGGAAAGCCTCTGTCCTCAGGGACAGAGCTTTATCACAATTTCACTTTTGCACAAACATTATGCACAGGGGTATTATTTGTAGTGTCTTCTGTCAAATCTAAAATAAATTTCTTCCTTTTCCCTTTGTAGTAACAGGAAATGTTGTATGGCAAAATAAGCAAGAAGTAAATACGCTTCTCTCTTCTGGGTAAACAATTCTTGCTATCAGGCAATGGGAAACAACTTACAAGACAGGCCTCTGCCTGTGTCTTCTCTGAATGTGAGTCTAAAGCCTCTTCGCACATTCAACAAGATGGACATAATCTATGTCTGTGCAGAAAATTCAAAGGATAACAGTGCAAAAAAGTTTTCCTAAATGTTCTGTTTGCTTTCTCTGAGCATCTTACAATGATCAAAAATCTCAAGCTATGCAGAGCTAATTTCAAACTTTCAACCTAACTTCAGTTTAGAGGGACTAACCTGAAGACGAGCTTGTCCCTCCTGTAACTACATTTTTGTTGTTCCCCTGAATATTCAATCAAGCAGCAGCTGTAACTCCTTTTCCAAAATCTCCATGTGTTCATTACCAGAGAAACAGAACCATTCTGATTCAAATTGCTGAAAGGATTGCATTTAAATCAATATATACTGCTTTGGGGCTTTCTGTATTGCATTGAGGATGAAGACTATTGCAAGCAATAGTAACACTGTATCAAAGACAAACTCACTGAATGTTGAGAGGCCTAGACAACTGGCTTGTGTAATCACCTAAATTCACATAGTTAATATGAAGCTGAGTACATTTTTCTTCTTTCAGTTCAACTTGCTTATAAAAGTGTCCTCCTACTACACAACCCTTTGAATTTACTCAGTTTCAAAGGCAGTAAGTGACCTTAATTACTTCCACCATTCTTGGAAGTAATTAAGTTACAATTATTTCTTAAGAAAACTACTCCCTTTATTAGCTTTTTGAAGGACTACTCAAATATTCCAATTTTTTTAATCCAAGTTTGGCCATTTGCAGATTAATATCATTGCTACACCTTGCTGCTTAACTCCTAGTATGTTCTCTCCACCTTCCAATGTGTTTTACTGCTAAAGACCAGTGGACTGTTAACTGAGACCAAAAAAGCAGATATTTTGTGTACTTTTTAAAATGTTTCTTCAGAAAACATGGGTAAGACTCAGTGTCATCTTTGCACAGCAATCACAGACAGTTCTCTTAAACTATAAACAGTAAACAACTGATACATATCCTAAAGCATGAAGTTTTGTAAGGGATAGGAATCAATAGGATACAGTTGAATGGAATGGGAGTAATAAGAAATGAGTTAAATTTAAGGGGGAGGGGGGTGACAGAGAATATTTGCCTACCTGCTGTCTTCACTTTTGCAATTCAGTTCTCAGCCTAGACCTAAAGAGTTCTACAGTCAAAAGGCTTTTAGGCTTGTACTCAGATATATGGAAAGTCAGCAGCTAACTGCACAGGGATAAGCATACATGATGTAGAAGAATCTGGCCTATCTTGGCATATTTAGATTATTATTTGTTTATATGCTGCAGGAAAAGATAAAATTTAGTCCACGAAATTTAACTAAATACTAAAGAAAAGCATGGTCTACTGAGTATACCCAAAAGAAAGGCGGATATTAGAGCTTTAATATAAATTTCTATTAGTTCCTAAACATCATCCTCGTCTGGGAATCTTAACAATGCCTACTAGAAGCTACTGTGCTCCTGCGAGTAGCATAAGTTAAATATGCTTCATGGGTATGAACAGGGAAGAATTCTGTTTCACCAGTTTTGAGCGCTGTCATCTAGCTGCAAGATATGAACTATTTACAGTTTTTGTTTTCTAAGACAGGAAATACAGTAGCTTTAAGAGAACAAAGGAGCTCATCCCCGTGCTATGAATAGCACAGAAGTTCTCACCTTTGAATTGAGTCATCAGGGACGCAAGACAGCTGCTTTCTTTGCAAGCTGAGATATCCCAACAGTTTCTGTATAGTTGCTCTGTTTAATGATAACTTTCTCCAGGAGACCAAGGGGCTGTGTCCTATCTTGGTATCATCTGCTGTGACATGTGACACAAATTTTCTTTTCTTTTTACACAAGGTGATAAGCTGTCAGTTTCCAGAAATATAGCAGGCTCACTCTGCCATGAGTCTGGAAATCTCAAATAAGTAAATAAAGTGAGTCAAGTCATCACTAGTCTGTATCACAAGAAGTAAACTCTCTTTACCAAAGCTTCTGAGGGATGTTACCTGAGCAATGCTTCTAAGTAAGAAGCAATGCTTCTGAGTAAGAAGCTACTGTCATTATAGGAACATAATTTTCATCACTTGGATACATCCTTTCAGATGACAATAGTAGAATATCACATACTGAAGAATAGCCCAAAATTGTAAGCTATGTGGCCATTTACTAATTTGAAAAGAAGTATCAGCCTAATGCAGCTACTCTGCTTCCCAAATTAATTAGAGAAACCAATGTTTAAAAGAATGTTAGGAATGATTGGTAGGCTGTGGTTTGCAATACTATTCTAAGAAGTCTATTAATAGTACACCCATAATATTTACAATTAAAATTTTGATAATTAAGAATTCACAACTGTTTCAAGGACTAGCTCCTTGCCTGTAGCTCCAGTTGTGAAATCACTAGTTTGGAAACTGAGATGATCTGTGATGCAGAAATACTGCTTTTCAGATTAGGTTTAAAACATTGATAGGTCAGCAATTGTATGTTTTCACCCCCTATTCTATAGACAATTAGAAGAGTTCATCTGATGGGGGATGACATTTTAGCACTTTGTGAGAACACCATGTTCTACAGATGTACTTCTAAAAAGTTGTCTTACATCTTAAGTGCAATGTTAACAGCAAAACATGTTCCTTGGGTTGTCAGGAGGTGAAATGTTCTAACCTAATGCATGGCTGGGCTAATAAAGAATTTTTAAAGCCTACAGCATCTGGATTTTTATTATTTCCTTTTTTCTTCGTTTTTTAATTTCAGAACTAGACTACTGTTGAGTCACAATAAAAATAAGCATACACTTGTGTTGTTGCATCTACTGACTCAAGCAGTGATAACGGTTGTTTAATGGAGGTGGTACTGGTATCGATTGCTCATTGCTTAAAAAGAAACTTGCAGGTTAATCAGATCTGCAAGTGTCTCTCTCATTATTTACATTGCTGAAGAGATTAAATATTAGGGGGAAAGACCAAGGTTTGCTCTGCCAGATAAATAAAAATCAATTTGTTGTCATTAGCAAAAGTGTTAAATGCAGCAAGGTAACAAATTCTGCAGCCCTCCAGAGGGTCATTTTTCAAGACAGAATAGCCTCTAAAAGGCAGTAAAAACATGGTGGTGAACATGGTACTATGTAGGAGGTATTGCTCAGTCCCTATTCTGGTTAATTCTTCTGTTAACCTCATTTCAAAATCTGATTTTTCATGTAATGTGTGATATTAATCTCCACAGGGGATGGACAATTACACACAGCTGTTTCTTCTTTTAATCTTGTTTCCAATTCATAGCTTGAACATTTCTTATGCAAATTGTTTATGCTCATGACATTCAGGTTCTCCAACAGATCTGGAGACAGCTAATGAGGCTGGAAGCAGATCTTGGTGTGTTTCTATAATGCAGAACACCTTCACCACATATTGTTTTGCAGCTGTACTTGCAAATTCCATATCCTTGAGTCTTTCCATCCCTCTGACTACTTGCAACACAAGGTGCATTGCAGACAGCCAGGATTCTTGGCAATCTCTTTTGCTAAGTTCCAACAGATGTGGTATCAAGTACCTTGTTCTGTAGTAATATCTTCTGTATTTGCATCAGGCTACAAATTACATGGATTCATAGATTAAGGAGAGTTGAACTTGATGTGAGGCAAAGTTATAAGAAAAATTATTTTCAAGTTCAAGTCTGCTTTCTCTAAAACTGTCTTACTAGTTATGCTGGAAATATTTCCTCTGGAAGTATGTCTTCCCAGACTGGCACATCGTGGATAGACATGACTTGTGGGAGGGTATGTTGCTCTTTCTCATACAGTTGAGCCTAGTTCTGCAGTACCATGTGTAACAGTAGAACAGGTTCTTATCTCATTCGATTGCCTGACAGACAATGCAAGTCAGAGAGCATACCTTATCAGTGTTATGTTTGTTTACTTCTGTGTGTCCATATACTGTATAAATCTCTAAGCCATTTGGATGAGATTAGAATGGAAGAATTGACAAAGTGACATGGGTGAAATGCAGCTTACACTTTGATTGTGTGTGGAATAGGCTCCATTTTTAAGTATCTGAATAAACCAGATTGCAAGGAGGAAAAAAAAAAGGTGCTTGTTCTGCAGTTTGTGAGCTCAATTTATTTCCCAAACTGGAAGCAGGAAGAGGATTTACCTTTTTTTAGTGGTACAAATTAAGCAAAGACTGTTGGGCTACAGCACTGAGATGGCTGAATTGGGTTGTAGCAAACAGCTTCATGCCATAGTGACAGAAGGATATTCAGTACTCTGTCATCACCTTTGGCAGTCAGCTCTCCTTTCCTTGGGGAGTAGCTGGTCCTGATGTTCCTGGATGCATGCCTTTAAGGACAGAAAGCCTTGAACCACCATTTTTAAATACTCTAAAGCTAGAGCTGATTGGATGAACAGCTTTTGATTAAGTTTCTCTTAGGCATCTGTCTACTTCTAATTTGTGAATATTAATCCTTTTATCTTAAAAATTGACTACTTCACAATCTACTTACTATGCACACTACCATGGGACAATTGTAGATGAGCCTGCAGTATTGACAGCAAAGTCCCACCAAGAGCTGCTTTTAACATGTCAGACCAATTTCCTCTGTTAAAATGCAAGAGAAAAACACTTCATCAGCAGCGGATATTTTGCTGACATCTTGTGATTTATGAAAATATATTGCACCTGTTTAGAAGAAATTAAATATACTTTAATTTTATGAATTCAATTAAAAGACTTCATAGTGTATCATTGGATTTGCACTGTAATCTTTTGTATAAAAATAGGATGCTAACACTGCAGTTCCTCCTGCAAGCTTTCTCTGATTCCTCACTTTCATTCTGGGCAGGACATTGGTACTATCTAATATTTTCAAACAAGTGTTTACTGCCTCAGCCGTTTTAAGAGTTTCTCATTAAAATGTCTTCCATCACCTCCTTCTCCCTGCAAGTACTTCAGCTCTGCCTGGAGCTTTCACAGGTCACAGCAAGGGCAGGAGATATCTTATTGCTTCTAGGTACTTCTGAATGAACTGATTTTCAAATTTCTTGTAATTACTTAGGGTAAACACAATATCTCACTCACTCCCCTTGAAGTGCTAGAGTAGCCAGTGGGAAATCCACCTAGTTCTGGTCATCCTCACAAAGTCACAAGTCACAGTGTGCTGTTGTGACACCAAAGTGAACAGCACATTGATCTGCATTAATTTGTAAGAGCACAATCACCAGGATTAAGGTAGTATTTACTTCAGTTCAGCCCTCAGAAGATCACATCCAGAGCCTTGTTTCTGGATTTGGACCTTTTCAGTGGAAATGCAATACCAACAGAAGAGAGTCAATGGAGAATCATTGCTACAATGGGAGCGCTGGAACTCACAGAAATACAGGGCCAATGGACAGAAGTTCTGCTCAGGCTCATGAGGACACAATAGAAGGGGAATTATTGCTGCTGCACAGAAAAAAAGAAGAAGCTTGGGGAAAATCTCATCCTGAATCATTCTAGCCAGGGAGAAGTAATAATCCTGAAGTCTCTGTGGTTGCTTTATTTCGTGAGTGGTGAAAAAACAGTGTAGTAGTTTGAAAGCAAAACCAGTGAGAGACTCCAAGTCAGTAATACAATTTAAAAGAAAGAAGGTAAAACAAAATAAAAAGCAATAGTACAAAAGACCCCTGACAGAGTCAGAATACAATCTGACACCCTGTTAATTAAGGTGGTGGCAGCAGTCCAGATGAAGTGGTCTTGTTGAAGCAGTGACCGCACAGAAAGGTGTGATAGCTCTTGTCCTCTGGGAATCCAGTGGGTAAGGGCTGCATGTATTGTCCCAAATCCCACATTATATCCAGGTGGGAATGCTTGGCTCCTCCCCCTGAGTGGAGCATCTCACAATGGGATGATGAGTCATACAGGGGGTTCTTGATTGCCTGTTAAACAGAGATAGTTCCTGGAGGGAGTTAACTATGAGTCATGGGCGAAACATTGATGGGCCATTAACAGAAGACAGTCCAGAGGAAGGGGGCCTGGGAAAACACTACCCCACCTGGTTTCAACAGCTCATGAAGATGGTGATAGAACAAATACTTCGTGCACATCCTACACTGCAGCCCAGGACAAACAGTTAAGGGTTTAGCTTTGGCTTCCTGTTCGCAAGAACAATTGTTGCTGTAGTTTACCTTCATATATAAAGGCATTTTCTAACTCTTTATGTATGCTTCCAAGAAAAAGCACCTAAGAGTGTCATTCTTACTTCAAATAGCTAATGGTAGAACTATTAGTGGTAGAACTGGTAGGAGATACCATCAAAGAATTGCAGGTTTGGAGAAAGTATGGCATTTACAACAAATAAGGACTGCATAGAGCTTGTGTGCACGGCACAGTACAGCGAAACACAGAATGACAAATGGGTATTAAGTTCAGTCTCAGAAACAGAAGAGTTGTTTCAGCCTGGGCAGCACAGACTCATAACACAGCAGAGCTCAGCCAGTGCAGATACAAGTACATTTTTTCAAATTAAAAATAAAATTTCCTGGTAAAATTTTCTTGATCCAGTGAGTATATTATTCATCATCACATAATCTGCCACTGTATAATTCCACAGATGGATTTGCCAAAAGTTGTGAAATAGAAATACAGAACAATATGTCCCCATGGAACTTATTAGAATGAAGATCAATACCATACTTAAAAAAAAAAATTAGCTACTATTTTATTGATATGAGAGTGGAGTGATGCAGCTGTTATTTTTATTTTTAACCTGTTTGGAATTTAATTCTCAAAATTATGAAGAGAATTTTATTTCTTTTCTTGACCTACCTGAAACTAGTGGTCTTCATAACAGCAGGTAAGTCATATTATACGATTGTAGCATAAGGGCATTTTCCTACAGAGTATCGCTGTGCATGGCTTCTCCAAACAGAATTTGTAGGTACAGATTGAAGTCTAGCAGCAAAGAATCTGGACACAATACAATAACCAAGGCTTTTCCTACTCATCCTTGGCAACCTGTTGGGTTTCCTCTTAAGAAATGCATATGTCCGGCTCTCCAGATTCTTCATGACACCTGCTACAGCAACTCCTTTAGCATTGCTCAGGACTGTGCATAACACTTGAAAACCAAACAGGTTTCAGAAGGTGTCCTGCCCGCTTCTGCACCTTAAGATCTTCTCAGTTGAAGATAAAGATATTTCCCCCACCCAGCTGTGTCCTTTCTGAGATGCTGAGAAGAAAAATTGCAGAGATTCTAATACTCCTACTGTTCTGCTAAAAAACTAGAGGTAAAAGGAGAGAATAAAAAGCCACTTAATTTTGTAGGTATACATGACATAAAATTTTTTTGTGAGTCATGTTCAGCATGAAGAGGAAGGAGCAGAGTGTATTCTGTCCTGGACATGGGTCAGTGATTAAATGACTGGCTGTAAACAACAATTCCTGCTACTAAATTCCAGTCTTCCTGAGTAGGGCTTCTCTGCATTTTGGTTTATTTCTTTTTAATTCACAGCACATTTCTGTTCTGCCTCTGGTTCAAGGATACAATCACTGCAGGTATGCTCTAGCACTGTAACTGTTGGGTAGACAAGTTGATTTATAGACCAGATTTCCTTTTCTTTTCTCTCTGCTTGTAAGGTAATATAAAAAGGAAATAAAAATGGAGTCATAAAATAATTGATTAACTGACATATACTAGCAAATGAACTCACAGTTCAAAAAGGCAGGGGAGCAGAACAGATGATTGTCACATCTAACAGTGACAAATGCCACTTAACTGTTATGAAATGAAGTTACTACTTAGTGTTACTTTCACAGCAGACAAAGAATGCCAATGTGTTGCCGTCTTCTGAATGTGTTAATCCATTTCCTGCCTTTTCACTGACACTTTGTTTTGAGCTAATGGGCAAAAACTGATTCTAAAATTCTTATTTCATGGTGGTGGTGGTTTGGATTTTTCTTAAAGAAAGAAAGATCCCACTGATCATCTTCAGAGGTTCAGCACTCCACATGGCTCTGTCATAATTTCAGTGCTTGCACAGTTGAAAGTACACAGCTTTAGAATCTGCATGCTCAAAGAGCTCTGGGTGGCTTTCAGGTTTAATCCACAGGATTATGTTTTATGACACTGTCTGAGATTGTGAGCATAGAATGATATTTAAACCAAAATATGACTAATTAACAAATTCTCAGAAGAAATTGATCAGACCATTGGATTTTGGGATCCACAACTTCCACTAGGTCCTTCATCATCTGAGTCAAATTGTCATCTTCATTCCAAGTCTGAATTATTTCAGAAATCTGAAGACAACAAACAGATGCTATTTTTTTCTAACTTTAACATCACCTGGAATAGCCTGGCTATTGACAACATCAGATTCCAGTGGGCTTCCTTATCTACTGCTCTCACTTGAAGGGAACTTCAGCAATCATTTGTGTTTCGTTCAACAAACACTACTTCACCTTACAAAGGGTGCAATTCACAGTTGCAGCTGCCTCTATATAGAAACAAAACCTATTAATAGAATCACGTTTACTTTAAAAGCAGAAGTGTGAAATTCTTAAAATCCGACCTTGAAAGCGTGACTCAATATTTCTGACTTCTGATCTAGACCTTGCTCTGTTAAAAACTGGGCAGAGTTTTTTCTCTGTTTTTCCTAAGAATCAGTTGGTACTGTGATGTGTATAGTAGTTTTCAATCAAGATCCAAAATAATTTCTACTAATATGTTTTCATTGTTGTCAGGAGGTGCAAAGGTAGACGGAGGAAGATATAGATAGATATAGATAGATACAGATAGATGATAGATTTATAGATATAGATATAGATGATATAGATATAGATATAGATGATACAGATATAGATAGATATAGATAGATATTTGGGGAATATATTCTCTGATGTCATTTTTTGCTAGCCCACCTTTCTTCCAGTTTCTAATTTTAGGAGCTGCTGCAGAGAATATTCACTAGGATATCTCAATGTTTTCAATACAGAACACAGAGACCAATTTCAAAACTCATCTAGATCCTTAAGATGTAAAATGTCAATAGCCAGAGATAAGAGTTGACTTCTGGCCAAACTGCTCTGCAAACAGCACAGATTAGATGTAGATCAATGTACAATAAATGTCTCCTTGTCCTAATACGTAGTCAGTGCCCTCCCTGTTCACAAACCAAGGCTTTGTGTTAATGTCCTGATCTCACCTGTTTCACTTTGGTCCTAATGAGAGAGTCAAATGCGTATGATACTGCTCCAATTTTTATCATTTTTTCTCCTTCATATTTCAGGTCTAAGCACATGACAAGGAATTGTGAAACAGAATTGCAAGGTTTCTTAAAACAGCATCCTTCAAAGTCTGGCCATCAGTTAATGGCTGGCAGCTCGATCAATAAGAGATTGCATCAAGAACCTATTTCCTTCAGGAGGTCACTGGAAATGTCTGTTCTGAATGGCTAACTAAAAACTTCTACTTATCTCATTACGCGCAGAAACACACTAACTATGGTTTTATATCTTCTCTTGACTGGAGGAGTGATGATCAAAACACTAATTGTACAGGCTCAGAACTGCCAGCTGCATCTTATTTCTCCCTTACATGCCCACTTTTTTTGTTTTTGCTTTCTGCCACAGAAGAGACAGCATAGTGGCTTTTAAAGCTAGCATTTCATCTTCAGGTGATCCCTGTCAGTTCATACACATACTGGGCTAATCAGGATTTAGGTAATGTAAAAGGGGCCTGATCCAGCTCTCCCAAAAAATCAATATGAGGCTCACTGATCTCAGTGGAAGCTAGATCAAGCCTCACATGCACTGGGGGAGATATTTTCTGAAGCATAAAAGGCTAGTGGGACATAAAAGTCCCAATTCCTATTCATTACCTAGAAAACCTCTTCTAATACTCCTTTTCCCAATGTGAAATAAAAATATAGACCAGGAAATGTAAAAAACCTGTTGCATCTCTGGACATAGAAAGTTGCTGGCTTGTTTTTCATCTTGACTGAGGTTGCTATAAAAGTACTTTGAAAATTTCTACTGTCTCATTTAAGCTACCTGGGGCTCAGACTTTCTTTTAATGGATTTGGCAGAAAAGACAAATCAGAGCTAAAGCAAAAAAATATGTGAGAGGGGCATTTTTTAAGAGCTACCAATGCAATATAGTTTAGGTGCATACCATCTTTTCACAGCAGGCTCTCTCCAATTGTGCAAAGGTTTTATTTATGTATAGATTGAGTAGATTGAATTATTGAGGAAAAAAAGAAGAAAAAAAATTCTAATTATCATAAAATCACTCTTTCACTCTTTTTTGATGGTTTCCACACCTCTGTTTGGCTTTATAGTAAGAGGACAAATGCATCTTTGCCCTCAATGGATTGTGATGCTGTAGCTTAACAATAAAAGGCAAGCTCTTTTTCTTAACAGCTAAAGGTCTGGGTCTTTGTTTTGGAAGGTCATTTGTCTTCTCTACAGTAAAAAGGAGAGGATAATCTCAGTTTGTTTAATTATTTTTACTGCTTCATCTTGCCTCTGAGTAAATATTTGTTACAAAGGAAATATAGGCATTCATTGTTCCATCAAAGACCATAATTTTGAACTGTAGAATTATTAATCTGCAGGAAGTGAACTTTCAAAGATGTTTGTTCTTCAATTACATGCTTAGAGAAAAAATTCCACCAGATCAAATACAGTTGTTCTATGGCCCCATAATGATCTCCTTATGGTTTTCTGTTTCTTGGAGAAATCTACATGTGTAAAAAATTCAGAAATTTAGTTGTTGATATACATTTGTAATGCCTCTTAGGAATGTTTGATGTTCCAGTGGACTTAGATGACAAGAAATGATCCAGCAGTAGTGTAATGCTTATGAAACAATGGAGATGTCCATTGGATATTGAGTCTAGAGATGATAAAGGGATAACAATTACTAAACTTTAAGGCTATCTCTAGTAGGATTTAAGCATTTAATCTTTAGTAGAATTCATCTTGCTGAACTGTAGACATTTTCCATATAAATGTCTGCGTCTGAATTACTTTTAGACTTTATAGATAAATAATCAGTTCTCAGTATAATTAATACTGTACTCTTGTGGGCATCTAAAACAGGTTAAATGAACTGTGCTTTACAAGTGTCTATTCCTGTTGGCTAACAGCAGTTTAACTACTGCCATACACATAAATGTCATATTACAAACACTTAGGGACCTGAAAAATGGATCTTATCTATGACCCTCAGGATATAATTTAAAAGATGAACTTTTGGCCAGCTATGTATTTTAGGGTCTTCCAAGTTTCTTCTCTGGGAGGGAGGAAACAGCAGAGAACTGTTTTAAACTCCTCACCACTACAAGAACAGTTTTGAGAGCTGCTATGCAGTAATAGGACCCCTGTTCCCTTAGAATACTATTTTGTTTGGAAGGTTTTCCTGCAGCTTGATAACAGCAGTCTTTTTGTCTAAGAGCTAAACCTTTTCTACCCTGTCTCCTTAGAGGCTAAAGATTTGGAATAACTTTGGAATGGCTAAAGCTTTTATACTTAGGAATACGCTAGCACAATACAAGTTGTTCTCTTGGAAAAACAGATAGAATGGAACAAACAGTTTCTCTACACAGCGGTCACACTGACAGCATGCATTCATGTGAAGTGTTCAAATGGAACATTCTCAAACATTTTGCTTGGATAAATAATTCTGTCACATAATAAAATATTTTTATGGCTAATCTTGAAGCAACATGGCATAACCAAGATAATATATATATTGTGTTGATTTCTTGATTATACAGTATATATATACATATACTGTAAGCACAAGTTATTTATCAGAATGGATTGTACACGTGGGAATATTATTAAGGCTGCCCTACATTATCCAGCCATACACCTTACTTTCAAAACCATAACTCCAAAGAAAACTCTAGTGAAAATTTCTTTGTGTCTACTGTTTTCACTCAGTATTAACAAATGATGGGAAAAATCTTGACTCCAGGAGAGAAATTAGTGTTTTGCTTTTGATATCTATGACAATAGCATTTTGCCTAATATATCTACATTCCAGTAGCATACCAAGCATATATATCTTTTGCTAGGATGGAAAGGAAATGCCGTTGTTCCTAGTCTTTTTCTTTCTCTTTCATGTCTTTTTACTCATATTCTTCCCATTTAAGAAAACCCTTAAAAGTAAAGTAACTATTTATTTCCACTTCCTTTCTCTGATATTTTTTTATGTCGTAATGCATGAGGAACATATACCTAAATATTGTTCCCATATGAGCACTTGAGGAAAAACATGTGAGACTTAGTTTAAATAAAATTGTTTTGGAGGAATGTCTAGTTATGTATTTAAGTATACTCATAAGTATATAAGTAAAAAAAGAGGTTTTAATCTATCATCTGAGTCAAAACCTTTTTTATTTAATTGGTGAGTATTTATTGTTATAATATGTAAGTGCTCTCTTGTACTATCTTTCTGCATGTAAAAAAGTAAGTATAGGAACAGTAAATAGTAATAGTAAATATATATGACAATACAAGTTGTAGGTAAACAGACAGCTGAGGAAGATCTGAGTATTCAACAACTTGCCCGACACCTAGAATCAAAACACAAATCTCCAAAGTCCTACTATATTGCTTTAACTTCCTTCCTTAAAAAAAAAAGCAAAAAACCAAAAAACACCCAAAAACAGAACTCCCCAAAAAAACCCAGGGAAAAACCATCAAACAAAAACTCCAAAAGAAAACCAAAAATTCCCAAAATACACATTTATATGACACCTGATCATCTGATAGATCAGGGCATAGATTTATAATTAGCAAAAACATAAATGTTGTTTTGACAACTGTCTGTTTTTTAATAGTTAATTTTTTACTAAATTGCGGTGAATAAATAATAATAAAATGAGGCCTTGGGAGGATATTTCTTAGCATAAGTCAGGTGTCATGTGAAAAGGAGAGATTTCCTCAAACCTTTTGACTAGTTTTGACTTTGTTTGACTAGTCTGTCAGCACCCTGTGAAAGATGAGACACTTGTGCCAAACCAGTTTCCCTCCTTTTCATCCCACTTAGCATTTGCTCACAGTTTTAGATTGTGTGCATGGGGAATCATTGTGGAATAGGTTTTTTGGCATGTTCATTGCATTTAACCAGGGAGTAGCAACTGCATCTTGTCCTATAACTTCCATACTGTTGTAACTTCTGTTAGCATGTGAATATAACTTCCCAGTTTCCTCTGACTTTATCCCCAGCCATCTTTCCACTATCGGAGTACAGAATATCTTCAGGTACAGCAATCTTTCATGAGGCAGCTATGATCTAATCAGTTTCCCTTAGTAGCAGGGAGTCACAAAACAAAGAGCCAGATCATAGCTGAGGCCATGAAAGTAAAAGAACAGGACAATGCCTGGGAGTTACAGGCACAGATGCAAAATGATCAAGTACAGGTGACTGAAGCAATGCAGCACCAAGAGCTGAATAGGACTGGCTTTAGCAGACAACAGATTGTAAATCTAGCATTAACAAATCTCATATGTGCTGGAAAGACAAAGCAGATAGGAGCAAGATAAGGAAATCCCTACAAGAATGAGAACAAGAAGAACAAGACACACCTGAACTGCTGCAGACCTGCTGTCTGTTCAGCTCCACATCTTACCCACAGTGAATCCCCCTTCCCCTTCAGTGGACAAAAGGGACTGCTTTAATTTAGTTGCTATACACTAAAGGTAGCTACGGCAAGTTAGCAACTTCCAGCAATTCCTTCTTCAGATAAGCTGCAAATTAGTGGAGTTAAAGTAAATTCCTCACTCTATGGCAGAAAGAAATAAGGAAAAGACATTTTAAGTCCCAGGGACTCTTCTGAAAAACTACCACGAATTCTAAGAACTCTTACATGTTCATTGACCTAACTGTTTTTCCTTGTATCAGTGTTAATATAATACATTCAACAAAGTGATATCATTCTGCTTCACTAATGAAGCCATGACTGTGCGAACTCTGTTATATAGGAATAGCAGCAATTCTGAGTAATATTTTTCAGGCAATTATTCCATTCAGTATTTAAATTAAAGGAGGAATTCAGTGATTATAGTGCAGATGTAACAAAATGCACTTCATTTTACTCTCAATCAACCCTTAATTAGCAGAGGATGCAGAAGATAGGAAATAATTGAACTTATTACTTGGCTTCTCTGTTTTCCATTAATGCCATTGTAATAATTCTATTAATGGGATATTTAATTTTTTTACTTTAAAAAACATCAAATATGCTGGTAAAATCCAAGCATAAGATCTATTTATTGCTGTGTTAAAGATATTGTGGAGCAACAGAACTACAATATGCTTTTCTGAGTTAATTTTGTATCATTCAGAAAAGCCTTCAAAACCAGTCCAAAATTCATCCAGCCAAGAGCTTATATCCTGCATCTGTAAATGACACTTAGGAACTTTGCTCTGTGAAAAGTCTGCTACCTGCCTGGGCTCTGAATCTTGTGAAAATAGAACTTATCCTTTGTTAAAACAAGTTCTGGAAGTGAGGAAGGATCAAATCACAGCTGAGGAAATATGGATTTTACACTGTACTATAGAACATCAAACCATACAGTTCTGATCTGCCTTTCAGGACGGATATCTTCTGGATAACTAGCATAGAATCACAGCTTCTGAAAATGACATGTTTTTCATACTGAACATGAACAGATGGAATCACACGGACTTCAGAACACTGGTTCTCCTCTTATAGTTCTGGATGTTCTTTTTTTGGAATAGACAGTTTTTGACAATAGGAAGCTGCTGCTCTTGACTTTAGGATCACTGATTTACCACAGTTAAATTAGCATTTTACTCAATGTCTCAGTTCAGTAACATGTTCCCAATAAAAATAGTGTAGACAAGAGCTCTGAGCACATTTTTTCTTTTTCATACCAGAGGTTTATACAATTATCAGCTTAAGCTTTAATTGGATTTAACTAATTGGTAAACAGGATTTTTATTCATTAGTTTTATACATGTATCAGTTCCTCATTTAAGGTTTAATTTAAATTCAATATAAGCAACTGGATGGCTGAGATATGTAAAAAAGCAAAAAGCAGTGAAAACCTTGATGAGGCACAAACATTTCTTCACTTTGCCATTTTTAAAGATTCCTATTATTAAATCTGATCACTTTTTACATACCTATGAAATAATATTATATAAAATACACATTTCTAAGAGGTCATCCTATGGATTTTGGTAACAACATGAAGAGAAATGCAAAAGCCCTTTAGTTGAATGTTTATCAAATTTTCCATATGTTCCATACAAATCTGAGAAAAGAAACACACCAAATTTAAAATGTGCTTATATTTTAAAAATGAAAGTGTAAAAATTGTATTGTTTATTAGTATAATCTAGTTCCATGGTTTTACAAAAGAATATGGAAGAGTGTTTAAATACTGTAGGAACTTAAAAGAATAATTATTACTATGAATAAATGACCAGTCACAAAGCATCAGTTAATTTCCTGCTACAGAAGTACTGCTATTAGAGATATGGGATATTGAACCATGAACTGAGCCCACAAATTTCCATAAAACCCACAGATAATGCTGCAGTGCTTGAGTATTAATTTAACAGTCTTTTCAAGTTTGTCTTTGCCGTATTTATAAAGAGGGGTAGTGGAAAATAAAGGATGAAAGCAAAGGTGATACACTCTCTTTTATACATTCTAAGACCTTCCTGTGTATTTTAGCAAGATTCTGGCTGTAATCACAGATATTCTGATTGTACCCCTCTCTGTGCCTTTTGTTAAAGCACACATGCATTTGCAGAAAAGATCTTTTGCTGTAATGGATTAACAGCAATATAAATTGTCCAGCCTTTCCCACTTGTCTTTTTCCTGCAATGAAACAGTACCAAGAAACATTCCCCTTACAATAAATATGTCTATAAGTGAACGTGTTGAGAGTAGATACTGACTCCATTCTACCATATGCACCTATATGTGATGAAACGTCATGACCACAGCATAATGCTGGCAATTGCAAAATACAGAGATACACATAAAAATTATGGAAAGAAAAGAAAAGAAAAGAAAAGAAAAGAAAAGAAAAGAAAAGAAAAGAAAAGAAAAGAAAAGAAAAGAAAAGAAAAGAAAAGAAAAGAAAAGAAAAGAAAAGAAAAGAAAAGAAAAGAAAAGAAAAGAAAAGAAAAGAAAGAAGAAAAATGCACACTTGAATAGAGAAGAAAAGGTCGGCCTAAAGTGGCTAAAACAAAGATAGGAGAGATAAAACACATGTAAAGAAGGAAAGTTAACACAAACTGATAGAGACATTGAAGAAAAACACAGAAAACCACAGAAACACTCAAAACCCCTTGAAGATTATATTCTTTAAACCCATTCAATTATTTTAGGAAACATACAGAAAATTTTCACTGATGTCTAATAAAAATGAACACATTTTTCATTTGACAGATGCCCATATTTTTGTGTTCAATCATATATTCTCCATTACAGGTGTCACAGCAAGTGAAGTGCTGGGAAGGGAAACGGGAGATTGACTACTGTAAATTTTACTTTCTTTTCATTTTTGTCTTTGTGCAATGATATTGGCTATATGTAACCAGTAACTCAAAAAGTTTCTAAATGCTTTTTTTCATAGTAATGAGACACCTTTTAGACACTTACCCAGTCAGTTTTATTGGGATATCAAGGGTGTGAGAGAACGGCTAGCAAAGATGAACCTCAGATTTCCCATCTCCTTTCTTTTAGGGTTCCATAACTAACTTGTTCTTCAGTCAATTGTTCCTAATACTGAAGTATATAGAAATTCATTCTTAGTGTTTTCTGATGGACTTCCTTGTTAAACACCACTTAATCCCTGTAAAATTCTTATGAATAATTAGGCTTCTATTCACAAAGTGTTTGCTGATGAGGTCTTAGATTTTTCTCAAACCCAAGAGTCCTCCTCTTCACTTAGTTCTTCTAAAAAATATTTCCAATTGCATACATTTTTAGCATTTCTTCAGCTTCCTCTGTTTTGGCATGATAGTCTTCTCTGCAGACCAGACCTTTCAGGCAAGGTACTTTAATGTGGTCAAGACAGTGATAGTGTTCATCTTTATCACTTGATGATTAAATACATGAAAATTCTATGAGCTCATGTCATGTCCTCTTCTTGTACAAGTCCATTGACAGTCATTTCACTACCCAGGAATCCCTGCCATAAGTAGCTGTTAGAACTGTGGTTTAAACAGGAAGGGACACATTCGGCTTAACTGTTACACTAGTTTAAATCCCAAGTAATTCCACTGAAGTCACTGGATTTGTTCTGGATTTAATCCATCCTAACTGAAAGCAAAATTTGGCCCTTTGATTCCTGCTGTAGCTCAATTGTTGGGAGATTTACTATGTGGGGTGTGCTCTGTACAACTAACATGCCGCTGCATAGCCGTTGATCTACTTACCAGAAGCCTAAGAGCTTTATAGCTGAAACTTTGAGTAAAAATAAATTGCAGAAAATTCCCAGCTCAGCTCTAATATCAATTTTCAGGAAGCAAAAATACAGCTTTCCACCAAGATAGACTGGTTGAAATGGAGGTAGTTTATTGCACAATATTTTCTAATATACTGAATACTCTGCTATGCTCTAAATGGATAGCATGATGATTTGATAGCAAACCTAAAAATTACTTTTCTTAATGGGAAAACGGGTAAAAAATCCAGACATTGTTGGGTGCTGTGCAGCAGCATTTCATCAGCAGAATTAACAGCCAGCGGCCATTCTCTTTGACTTCCACAGGTTTTCATAGGACAAGAATTTGAAGGGAGATGAGAAGAGAAAATACTTACCTAATATTCCATTTTAAAAATGTATTAAAAGTTGACAAACTACTTGACAAGATTTATGAATTAATAAATAGTGAGACAAATGGGGATCTTATATGAAAAATAGAGCAGGACAGTATAAAATACTAGAACAGTAGAAAACCTTAATAATCACAACAACAAAAAGATTGGTGAAAATCCATAAAGAAAAAGTATTAACATATCTGGGATTAAATTTTCTCCAGTCTAAACTGTTTTCATCAAGTTTGCATATGTGTACCAGTCTTCAAATACAGAAAATGGGGATTTATTTCAATTATATGATTTTCTCAGTAAAATATTTAAATATTCTAATCAGCAGAAAAGAAAATTACATTAAAAATATTAAATATACTCTTGACTTTTCTTAATAAAATACACAGGAATTCACACATGATTCAGGAAACAACTGGAAAAGGTCTACCATTATGTTAAAATAAAAACAAGCATATGTTACATCTACTGTTTCTTAACCTATAGTTTGGATGTGGATCCCAGTAAAAAAAATTGAGACAGAAATTCTGTAGTGAATTGTAAAATTTTGGAGTGTAAATGTTTGTGTGTGTGTGTGTGCCTATGCACATATATATATTTGTATGTATATGCAATCTCCAGCCACTATTTTGTATTTACTATTATGCAAAATCTCCACTTTGCTCCCTCAGCAGTATTTATGCTCTTTAAAACCCTAACTCTGTTCTGAAGCTGTTTCATGTTTGTTTTCAAAGACTACTTGTAAGATATTGGTGGGTTGTGGGGATTTTTTTGACAGTAAAAATAAGAAACTACCTTTCCATTTGGGTTAGAACTGAGATGAAATGAGGAATGGCTGCCACCAAGCAGAAAATTTTCTCACTTTATGTGTGCCAGTTAATTACGACACTTCAGAGGCGCTTCTGAAAGGATAAGGCAAGCTGCATAAATTTAGCTGTAATCCAGGCAGGCAAAACTAATTTGCAGGGGATGGCCTTATCTAGCTGCTGCAGCTTTCTCAGAAAATTAACCTTGGATATTTGGGCCCAATTCAGAAAGTGTTTGATTTTTTTTCCCTTTCCTGATCTGCATAAGAGAATTTTAAATTCAGTACGATACCTGACTTTTAAGAGGCACTGTGAATGCTGTAGGCAGTTCAGAGTTATTACTGACAAGCAAAAAAATATATTTATACATGTACATATATATGATTGTCCTTCAGGCCCATTATCCTGCCCTCTTGCCTGTGCATCAGAGGGTTTATCGCCATATGTATGGGTGGGGGGATCTTTGGATTTACAGAAGATGCAGCTCATTTTAATGTACTTAGAAAAATTCATCAAAGTTCATTGCAGAATAAGTCATGCATACTGACTTGTTCATTCCAGTGGAAATGAAGAAATCCCCATAAAAATAGAAGTTTAATGAAGTGTTTGAGCAGAGTCTTGCTTGTCATTCCAATTACCAATGATTTAGAATTTTTTCTTGATACACCACTATTAATTGCTCTTACTCAGCACAATCAAAAGTTTACCATACATTTCACGAGTTTCCCCAATTCATGGATGAAAGGTTTAGTTAATAAATGTTGCCAAATCCACCTTAAAATCTTCAAGCATAATACGAAGTTGTTAAGAATTGTTACTCACTCTTTAGCATTTTGGAACTTACTTCATTAAAACTGCTTTTCACTTTACCTAACAGAATTGAGTTCTAAATCTGACCCCCACAACATTGCCCAGGCAATATTCACTGTAGGAAAGCGTGACAGCACAATGCACATAATATTTTACTTCTGTGATTTCACTGGTTTAAAGCCACTGGATGTTTTGTGGACAAAAAAATTATCATATTTCTTTGGTCAAATCTGATCATCCAAAAACATGCCTAAGATTATTTGGAAAAAATTTTCTTTCACTATTTTTAGGTGGTTGAGTCTTGCTTCCTCTATTTTCAGAGAGGTAGATACCTCCTTTACAGACACTCATTCCCATCTAAACTTGATGACTAAAAATAGGACCACAGAAGGGTAATAAATACCTTTTAGGTCACTTCACTGTCTTCTGTCTTCACTGACAAGTCTTGCAAATTTAAGACAGCCAAATTCATACCAGCTTAAGCTAACTGGCTAGTTAAAGCCCATTAACTCTTTTGATGTTCAGCAGTACATTAATCATGACAATATCTTTTAAATACATGCTCATTTGTCATTTTACTTTGATTAGGCCCTTGAAAATACAGTTAGCTTTCAAAAGGATCTACAGATGTTATGCATATAATTCTGAATATTTCTATCCAATGTAGAAAATTGCATGGCAATGCAATCTTCATACTTGCTCTGAATTTTGCCAGGTTTTAACAACCAAGGGATATTTATGGTGAATGAAACACAGGCTAATTTAGCACTGTCCTTCTCATCCAGCTTCAGTATGCCCCAAGATACCTTTTATTCTTGCATCATGTCAGTATTTTATACTAATGTCAAGATAATGAGTAGCTGTCAACTGATCCTGATTTTGGCCTTCAAATCAATAGTAGGACTTCATGCAAATATAAATTACAACATAACCAGTCTATAAGAAAAGATTTTTCCTTTTATTATTGTAATTATCACTGTCACTATTATTTTTATTACTATTTAATTATTACCGCTACAAAAATTTGCAATGTGTAAGCTACTACCCACTAACAGAAAAATCCAGTACAGCTTGTATTGAAAGAGATATACATTACATGAAAGACACAAGGGGGACAGTTAAATGTACAGGTAAATACAGATTTTTTCCTAGGGAGTAGAAAGATGTTCAAATCTAAATGTTCAGTCTTCATAAACAAGAAAAAATGAAAAGTGATAAATCTGGGGTATGAAAAAATGGTACAAAAAACTATCAACAACAAGCGTAAAATGAAAATTGACCAAGGTATCTGACAACCAAAGCACAGCTAGCTTTCTCCTTCAAAGTGAGTTTTTGGAATGGTATTCTTAAAGTAGATCTTAAATTGCTTCAATTTCTGAAAGTATTCCTCCTCTCTGAAGTTTTATATTATGTTAGTCAATACATCTCTTGAATGTACAGGTATTCCACTCAGGGAAAATAAAAATCAGGGCCAAGCTGCAAGACATAAAAAGATATTGATCTTCAGATTTTTTTGCTTTAGTCTTTACCAGGTACTCAGTCAGATATCTTAATTTGCCAGGTTTTTTTTTATATTGAGCACACAGAAGTTGGAGCCAGGTACTCAGCTGAAGTGTAAATATTATTATTAACATACAACAAAATGATGTGGGTGGTTCATCACACATGCCTGAAAGTGTCAAGAACATTGTCAACGATTTCTGATATTTTACCCCTTTCCTGTATAATGAGTAGTCAGGGTTTGTAAAAGAGTTTTCAATACATAGTCTGGTGACTATTATGTATAGGAGCCCTAGGCAGGTATTTCCAGATTTCTAGACTTTTGTGGAAGTTAAATCAGAACCTACACAAAGGTCCATATTCAGAACTAAATTGCATGAGCTTTCTTTGTGTGGAAATTCTTTTTCTGCATAACCTTGAAAAATTGTCTCATGTTGCTAAACAGTGCACATAAAATTCAGTTAAATACTGCCAGGCACCTCCTCAGTTACATATACAGTCTTACAAAACAGTCAAAGGAAAGAAAGAAGCCTCTCCACTCATATGTACTCACTGAGATATAAATCTGATAGTGGGTTATTGAATGATTCATCTTTTCTTTCACCACTAAGAAAAAAATCTCGATTATAAATTTATCATGTAAATAACTGAAATTGGGCATGCTGAATCATAGCCTAAACACTCTTTGCATTTTGTTATGTGTCAATATCTGAAGTGTTATTTATTTTTCTGTTAGTTGAGGAAAGGCCAGGGATAGAACCACTAAAAACACTTGGAATGATCAATACCCATGAAACTGAACCCCAGATGAAAGAATTCAAACATGCATTTTGAATATTTATCTTGTCTAACCTAATCACAACTGATTATGGGCCTTCATAATGAGAATCTTCAAGATAGGACACAATAATACCATGAGATCCAGTGTAACTGGACTAGTATTAACACTAGTCACTACTGCAAATGGGTCCAGCTGTGCTGATAAAAAATGCATGGTGGAGTCTGAAATCACCAACATAGCATTTATCATTCTCTGAATGAGGAGAGTAACTACAAAACCGTACATTTATTAATCTCTAAACACATGTTGGCATGTCATTCAGCAAATAAAAAATATTGCTAAAAAAACAGCAAAGTGTACTTATATGAGGAAAATTTCTCTTAGTGGTCCCTGCACAGAGAACATTAGGCTTGGATATTTCCATTTTGTTAGGATTTTCACATTCTTGGGGTTGTAGACAGAAGATTTTAATTCCAATATTCATTGCATTGCTTACACACACATTCAAAAATCTAGGTGAAATGAGAATCTTTATAAATGGCTCCTATTTAATACATTCAGGGCCTTTCCAATGATCTAAAAAGCAGAACAGGGGTTAAAGAAAAAAAAAAAACCAAACAGAAAAAAACCACCAAAAAACCCACTCAGGAGCAAAGAGGAACCTCAGCAATATAACAATGGAATACGTGATGGATACGTATTCCAACTGTGTTGAAATAAAATGAGTAGTAGTTGAAGGTATAGGTGGAACACAGGTAAATTAAATTTGATGTAAGACGTCATTACAAATAACTGAAGATGCCTTTCAAGGAAGAAGCCAGACAATAGAGACAAATTTCCAAACTGTTACAAAACAGTTTGGAAATTAAGGATTGATTCTCAGAAAAATCATGAGTCTACATCTACAGCTTGTGCAAATTATTTTTATTGTATTGTTTGCGTGTACTTTCTTTTTTTTTTTTTAATTCAGTTATGCAAATTCTCTGTCTGTGCCTCTTGACCCTGTGGATTTGCCTCAAGGTAAAGAAGATGTGAGTGTGTGTCTTGCACATATTGAACCAATAAACCAGAAAATAACAATTGATTTTATTTTTCATCTCTGAATTTTTTGTCTAATGGAAAAAAGAAAAAAATACTAAATACGGTTTCTTCTTTACTCTAATTTTCCTTCTTCCATTTCTTTTTCCACATTGCATTATTGAGAGCTGCCAATAGCATATTAATTTCCTGAATAAATGATCCATCAGTGTTTCTCAGAAAGAATATGAAAAGCCATATTATTTTTCACTCCAATAATTGCAAATCTACCCATCTTTTCCAATTATTTTCCTTTCAGATTAGGTTTATTCCATCTTCCAGTAAATCCTTTACACTCACAGTTAGAATTCATTCTCTTCTATCATTCAGACTAGTCTGTGGTAAAGGCAGTTTTGCTAATGAAATGTCAAAACACCAAATGGTTACTTTTTAATTTAGCCCAAGGTAAAATGTTGTAGTATAGAGCCACTGACCCATTACTAAATTCAATTTCCCAACTGTTTAATTAATTTATGTATACAATTTAATGATATTTAATTTTATATGCATGTTCAAGATATAGCGTGCATTTCTAAATCCTTAATTACTAAAAATTACTAAGACCATTTTTTTATTGTATGGGGTTTTTCTAATTTTTTTTGTTTTGTTTTAATTTTGTCATTTTATCCATTGGATTGTGTTTCCCAGACAACCTAAACTAATATACTATAATTTCTAAGAGAAACAAGGGAAGATAAAAGCCTTTTAACCCCCTTTTTTTGGGGGGGGTTTTACTTTGGCTTGATATATTGCATGTTGTGGTCATGAAAAAGAATCATCATGATGTTGGGAAAACGGCAGAAAGCAATCTGTGTGTTCATTGTATTAGGCAGAAAGGCATTCCAAGGACAAATATTTTATCTATTACGGTCTCATGAAGGGCTTTTGTTTTGTGCTCTAGGACCATGAAAGAAAAGGCATGTTTTTCTGTGGGATTAATGACAAGTAAAATAGTAAATAATGGAATTTTGCACTAATCTGTATGTTAGAAAAAAAAATTACATGAAGTTGTAAAAGTAACAAAATAACCACAGAAATTCTGGTTTTATGGGTAAACAATATTTGTTATATCCTAGGAGTACCATGAAGTATACTTTGTTATAATAAAAGCTCTTCCCAAACTCATGACTCCCATGTTGTACATGCACCTTGCAGTAGACAGTCTGTACAACAGAATATACTTTTTGAGTAGATACAGAGACCAGTGGAAGAAACAAACAAATCATGTTTCACCCTCTGACTATAGCGAGACAAAAGATCAAGCCTCAGCAAGGTTGTAGTCTAACATTTTACCTACTACATTCTGCTTTCTCTTTTCCAGAAAACGAGGTTAACATTCCAAGGGAGCAACATGTAATTGTGATTTTTACAGTCTCTCCGGATATATGATGAAGAATTAGAAATACCCAAAGAGGAAAATCCTGAATGACTTTGACTGGTTCAGCTAGGGATGTAACATTGCAGGTAGCAACATAGTCAAATGCCAAACACAGAGCATAGGCTATTTAATGCCCTCATGACAATTAAAAGTCATCAAGAAGAGCACACTTCATCCAGAAGTTCTCTTGTGAGGGAAGTATAAGAAGCTTTACAAGCCACAGAGTCTTGGCCAAGTTCTACACTAAAAACATTAGCTGAAAACATTTGCAGAGTCAATTACCACATTATTCTTTGCTCTTTGGTCAGCACTAGGTATCCACATTCCTTAGGGATTTTGGTTACTAATGGCCACTCCACTGTTGAATGCAGGAGCAATGTAAGATCTGAAGTGGAATTCACCTCACCTACCTCCAGACATTTAAAAGCTAGACATCTAAGTCTGAACTGGAGAGAAACAGGCACCTCTAGAGGGCAATTCATTTGACCTATCTCAGATGCCTATTTTAGTCAGAGATGAATCACCCTCTAGAGATGCCTAGATTTCTCTATTGACTATAAAGGAAGCCTAGGGCAAGCAGTTCAGTGCTAGACTTCTGACTTTCAGACATGTAATTTAGAAGAGATATCTCCTGCTCACTGTCGTGATAAGGTTCAGTTTCCACACTTAATCACTCATGCTGTTTCCAGTTTTATAAAATGCCCAAGAACCCATCTCTAAGTATTCCTCATTCACTCTTTTTAATTTCTATTTTGGATTGTTGGTTTCTTCCTGAGCACTTACTGGTTTTAATTTTTACTCATTTTCTCACTGAAAATATTCACTTATAGCAAGTTCATTGTAATCTCCTTATATTTCACCCTCCAAAACAGATGCCTCAGTGACAACAGCCAGGGTGCATAATAAAATTACTGTTTCATCCAGCTGTTATTCTTTCTTAAGATTTTCTTTTTGCCTCTGAGGTGTCTGAAGCCTCACTTTTCAGATCCTTATAGTGGAAATAAATGATTGTCTTTCTCTATTTAGTCACTGATTTAATAAGATTATTTGTTCAGCATTGTATATTATGTGAATGAAATCCTTATAACTGATGCCAAGAACTTAGAAACCAGAATTAGTGCTTGAATTGAATTTGTTTCTTTTGATCTAGAGGCCTGACATTCCCAAACCAATTTTCTACTAGTGTATCTCCACTGACTTCAGTAAAATCTTTACAAATGTAGCAAAAAATGTGAGAAAAATTAACCAGAGGCTTTTGCTAGACAGTAAGTCACTGCAGTTATTTCTATTAATTATTTGACTTGATGATATTCCCTGTTAAAAATAGTTATTTTATTAAAAAACATTTATGTTTCGCTCAAAAAGGTAGCTGTTCCACTGTTACTTGTTAATAGTAACACAAATTTGTCGTAGGTTTTTTCTTTGACCATTGGAAAAAGTCTTTATCAGTCAACTGCTTCACAGAGCAGTTAATTGATATAAACAGCAGCTCAGGATCTTATGTTTCCTCAGGATCTAAATTCAAGTATTTAAAAGAATTATCCAGCATGTGTTGTACTTTTACTTAAATCAAGAGTTCTTTTATTAAAATATATAATCATATGTTTTAACATCCTTCAAGTTATTTCAAACATTTAAATACAGGATTCTTAATGCAAAAGTCTTATAGCACAGACTAAGTGCAATCAGCATAAAAATAATTTGACAGCCTTCCACATTGCTGAGTAAATGAGGCGTAACCTTAAATATGAAACTTAGAGGCTGATGATTTCTTTACACTATATTAGAGAATTTATGACACTTCCTTTGGGAGAAGAATATTTTTCAGGAAAGTTTATCCCACCTCCCACAGGCACAGCAATTTTTTCCTAAATATTCTTAGATTATCAGCATGAGCAGGTGTTTTTCATTCTCTGTAGATGTCAGAACTGCAACAACAAAAGTAAATTTTGTGTGAGAAAGTTCTGGAAATGTTTTGCATTTGTTTTTCACATCCACTACATGAACTTGACTGTGTCAACTAATGTTTATTATTTTTAATAGTTCTAAATATTCTAATAGTTATACTGGACTTAATCCTAGATATGCTCAACAGTGTGCAAGTACAGGCAAATTTTCCCACCAATGGACTTTTAAGACATGCGACAAAATTTGATTATCATTAATCATTGTGAAGCCATTTCCCATGGCTTCACAGCTGTTTTTGAAGAATGGAATGCTGGGAATAAACAACAGCTGGGAGAAGAGAGTTCATATGACTTAGCAGGTAGATCTTAGGGATGGGTCTGGGCCTTTATTTTTTGTCAGAGAAGCATACTGGATTTGCATAAATGTGTTCTAAATAATGTACATTTATGCATAGTACTATAATTTATAAATAATTATAAAATCATTTATAAATAGTGCATATACTCAACAAGATTGTGATAAGTGTACATTTAATAAAGCTTTCCAGATTAAACTAAGATGAGGCTTATGTGGCAGAAACTCCAGTCTTGTTAAGGTATGGCAGATCAAGAAAAAATGCCACCAAGATAAGCTGAAGGTTTGGTGGTCCATTTTAAAAGCACCCTCAGGACCAGTGGTCAGCTGTTTGACGAAACAGTGAAGTTCAAACCAGAAAAACTTAAGTCTGAGAGAATGTTGTGTCTTTAAATAAAACAGACTAGCGCATAGTTTTCTTGCCATTTAAGACATTCCACTAACAGTCATTAGATAGCATGGATGAAAATTCCTGCAACCAGAAATCAGGGTGTTTCTTCTCAGATAAGTCTCCAGAGTACAGAATCAAAATTCTCTTACTCTTGGACATTATTGGTGTGCTACTCATTGGTATCACTTCAGCAAACAGGATGAAGATTAATATCTTCCTCCAGAGATACCCTGATTATCTCCTAGGTATTTCAGTGTAGTAGAGTCTGGATTCTGCTTCCTAGATTGTGAATGAGTCCTTTAAGGACTAATAATCTTGTTTAGGGGTGGAAAGAGCGAAGCATGTCCACTCTGGCCTCAGAAAACTTTTTAAAAAGCCTAAAAACCCATTTTATGCGCAAACTGATCTTTTAATGTATGTCAGACATTCTCCTGAGAAATGTTTTTGCCTAGATTTTTGTCTTTTAAAAAAAAATCCCAAACAGCGCTCTCGATTAAGTGTAAGTATGAAAGAAGCAGCAGGAGTTTAGGATAGAATAAAAATTTAAAAGCCTCCATTCAGCCCTGTTGGGTTGTAGACATCCTCACCACAGGAAGTTGTAGAAGCTGAAAGTTTTACATTCAAGTTTTTTTAGGTGTATCTTTTGTCCAGCTGCACATAGATCCTGGGCAATGTAGCAGTGTAGCTATTTTATGTAGTAAAATGCAACTTAATTCAACTCTAGGCCCAGACGAAGAGATTTTAAATGTAAGGACACCACATATCTATAGTGACTAAAGTTAGAACTTTAAAGTTGTGTGTTTAAAGACAAATTAAACATTTCTAATCTTTCTGAATGTGTCTGCAGAATGACTTAATCTGGTTGCAATAGCTCAGATCTGTTCTCTTAGGCATAACTATGCAGACAAAGGCCAAAAATGAAACAGCTACAGATTTTCAGTTCAGGAGAAAAAGCATGAGGAAGCTATTCGAATACATCAAAGAGAGCAGATGTAAAAATAATGCTGTGACAGAGACAAAATGAAGCAGTATTTTTGAACTATTGCATGTACACTTAGTACGTGTGGAAAGAAAAATCTAAAAGAACTTGTCATTGCTTCAGCTTGCCATTTTAAACATGATAATTACACAGTAATTTATCACTGTCCCACATTTTGAAGTAAATCAAAGTGATTTTATACTGTGAAGACAAATGTGTCAGAACTTTACATTGCAATACCTTTTTCATTACATGGAAGCAGATGTTGGCAGCAATCTCAGTAACAGAAAGCTACCTAAGAGAAAAGCACTAAAAGGACACCAAAAATGTGAGATTACTATCACCAAATATATTATTTCTTTCAATTTATCATTTTATGCATTTCTTGCTTCTATTGTGTCACAAAATTTTGAGTTTGATAAGTCAGGGACCAAAATGCCTGGTTACAACTCTATAATACCATTTTTTTTGAGGTTTCTGGATACATCTCAGCCTGGTGTTTATTACTTTATTGTTGGCTTGCATGGTTTACTAACTATGTTACCATATCCCTTTGAATCTTAGAGGTCAATACTAAAGTGAAAAAATATGCCCAAGCAAAGTACAAAAAGTTAGAAAGGAAGGGAAACTTGTGTGTGCTTATATGTGTATGTCTGTGATTGTACACAAGTAGATTGCTCTTATTCTTTGTTGTGATTCTACACAAGTTCAGTGAAGATTGTAACAAAATATTTATGTGAACATGTACATATATTTGTGTATGAGTAACTTTAGCTATGCATATATACTTTTGAAGTTGATTCAGATTTTTCTAGTCTTGCCCTTTTTTTAATATCTGTGTGACCTCAGCAAAAGAATGTCTTTAATTTCTGTATTTAACGATTTTACAGTTGTTATAGGTAGACTTGAATGACTAAAATAAAAACTTCATCTCATATTTATATTTAGTCTCTTACTAGAAAAAAAAGACTTTAACAGATTAGGAAACTCAAACAGTTAAGTCATATTTTAAGGCAGTATAAAAAAATTCAGAATTTCCTTCCTGTAATTTCTCTCAGACCTCTCTTTCATATTAAGCACCTGTACTCTCTAATATAGAAGGCAAACAATAGTCATTCCTTCAATGAGCTCCAGTTCTGATACTGAAAGATGCAGAGGATCAATTTGGGGTGGATGAAAGGAGAAAAAACACTAGGCTGGGATAGAAACTGGGTGGAGAAAACTAGGAAGCTATAGAGTAACATAGTGAGTGGACATAGGGTTGGGGTCTGCAGATATATTATATACGAGAATAAATAGCACAGAATAGGGGGGTTGTAACGTGGGATTCCAGCATCTTGCTGTATGCACAAACACTCCAATGTAATTCTGAAAGCTGCTGCAGCTGCAGTCTCCCAGGCAAAGTGACTCTGGAGCTCATTTTCAAGGTATAGAACAAGTTTGGTTGACTTTTGATGACATAGCATGGACTTAGAAGTGGTTCTGAGCCAAGGCATCTGAAGGCTGCACAAAATGTTTTACTTGGAAGGGACTGTAAAGAGTCATACCAGTCCCTCCTCCTGGATGTGAATTAGCCTCTGTACTGAACAAACTGGGGGACTTTGGGGGAAAAAGATGTGTAAAATCACAACTAAAATATATATGAAAAGTTCTGCACCTGTTAAGGTTACTTTAATCCTGTTACTTCTAAACTCTGGCATGTCTAACTTGGCACTCCTAATTGCTGTTTCCTATATGGCATCCATAAAAAATTCACTGTGCTATTAGCTATAACAAAACAAACACAGTAATACATTTTCATTTTCTTTTAGTCATATAACGATATATTGCAAAATGTCTCTCTATGGGAGAGATAAAATAGAAATTTTAAATGCCAATGATTTTTCATGTTTTTGTGAAAATGTTTGGTGGGAGAGCAGGGTACAAAGTGAGAAAGAGAATGTTTTTCTTTTGTTCTGCATTGAAAGAAAAAAGAAACATTTTCCTAACACAAGGTAACACAAATATTCTTTAATTCCCTAAAAATGGAATGTAAGAATACTGAACTCTAAAAAAAAAAAAAAAAAAAGAAAAAAAAGAAATGTAGACAAACATCTATAAATGAAAAAGAGAAAAGAGTGAAATGAGATGTGACTACTTCTGAGCGCAGGGATTTTTAGGCAATATATTCATTTTCAATAGTTGTCAGAGAAGCAAATGTTCCAGAAACATGGGAGCTGAAAAATTATCCATCATGTCTCTTGGTGAAACAAAACCTAGCTAGAGGATGAAATACAATGAAGTCATAAGCCAGCAGTGTGGGCAAGGTCATACTGCTGTGCAGTTTCAATAGTCAAGATGAGAAGCTTGTCTTTTCTTTTACCCAGCATCTTAAAAACTAATCATTCAAGTTTTCTTAAACTTCTCACTATGACTGTCTGATATGTTAGTACAGACATTACACTTAGAAGCAGGAAATTTCTGCAAATGAACTGCATTAATTTACATCATACTTCGTTTTTTCTCCAGGCAAAAGTACACTCATATGTTGCCAAAACTGGACTAACCAGAAATTTCTCATAGGTTTTTGGTTTGCTTTTTTTTTTTTGGTGGGAGATATTAATGAAAAAAAAAAAGGTGGGGGAAGTTACAATTCTAAAAATGTTCTATTGTTACAATGGTTGGAATAAGGCCTTTTGATATGGCTGAAACTTTTAAATCAAAATACCTTGTTCTTTCTAAAACATTTTTTCAATTGAAATTGTTTACTTAAATACATTCATTCAAAGTTACATAAAATTAAAATGTCAAAGCAAAAATTATAGTTATCATTAGTGTGTGAAGTTAACTATTTCTTCAAATTCCATTTAAAGACAAAATTTAAATGTCTCCATTGAATAACATTTTGTATTTTTTTCTCAAGAGTTCTTATGTAGCATCAGGCCAGGGCTCCAACTTCCAGACATTTTTCAAGAATGTTATGCTACTTTATAACATTTTCCCTCAAACACAACCTGTATAGACAAAATTTTACCAATGAGTATAACGAGGTGAATTTTAGGTTTTGAATTTGTATTTGTACTTGTCTGTACTTGGTATGTCCCTTCCCGAATCCTCTCACCCATCCCCTGATCCCCTTGGTATCTCCCAGAGGGGAGCCCCTTGTCAGTCACCCTGGAAACTTGAAGAGAGATCATCTCCCATTTGGCTCAAGCCCCTGCCCTCTTCAATTGTCCTGCTGAGTGTCCCACTCTAGAACCTCCCAACCCCTTCCCGTCCATTGGCCCGAATTCTCCTGTGGCCTCAGGTGTGTCCTGGGGTACTTAAGGGAGAAGGACAGGCCGAGCCTTGCCTTTTGCACGTGGAAGTTGCACAATAAACACCTTTCAAACCCACGGCAGAAGGCCTCTCTTCATTCCAAAGCCTCACCCACGCTTCCAGCTAGCAGATCTGAGGAACCCACACGAACTACTGCAGTTGGTCTGGGGTAAGCAGCCTGCCGATAGCAGCCCCCCAGGAAGAAACCACCGCAAATGAGTGAATAGTAAATGTTATACTTAGAAAGTCATAAATAATTGTCAGACTATGAAAATAGATTATTTACTTTCCAAACAACAACTTCCTGTACCAAGTTGGCAGTGTGGTAGGGAAGAGCTGTATGATTTGTGCCCCTTTCTGGGGCAGCCCTCTGGAAGCATCCATTCTCTCCTGCAGGTGACTGCTCCTGCAGGGATAGCTGCTCTGCTGGCTCCTTAGCATAGTTTCCATGGAGAAGAGCCAAGATCAGATGCACAGCATTCACAGGCACTTGTTGCATTAATTAGTTCTTCAAGGGCAGATCAGGACCATAGTACAAGAGAGATGTGGAGCCCCTGGAATGAGTTCAGCTGAGGGATGCAAAGTTGGTCGGGAGACTGGAGCTTTTCTCTTATGAGGAAAGGCTGAAGGAGCTGGGTCTCTCCAGCCTTGACAAGAGGTGACTGAGAGGGGACCTCATCAATATCTATAAGCATCTCAAGGCAGGATGCCAAGAAGATGGATCAAGGCCTACTTGGGGCCAAGCAATAGAAAAGAGAGATTGAGGGGGAACAGGTGCACAGGAAGTTCCACCTGAAGAACTTCTTCATTGTGCAGGTGGCTACACACTGGAACAGATTGCCCAGAGAGGCTGTGGAGTCTCCATCGCTGGAGAAGTTTAAGAACTCTCTGGACACAATTCTGTGCCATGTGCTCTGGGATGGCCCTGCTTGAGCAAAGAGGCTGAACAAGATGATCCACTGTGATCCCTTCCAACCTTACCCATTCTGTCATTCTGTGATAGTTTAACTAGCTGTTTAAATCCTCTTGCAATGGGCGTTTTTACAAATACAATTAAACTCAAACAGTAGGCTCCTAAATTCTGTTTTTTTCAGTCTCTGAAGATTCTGGTGCTGAACAATATATACTTCAAACTTCCCAGTCATTATTGCTTGAATAAGTTTCAGTTACTTATCAGTTTATTGAAGTACTGAATCTCCTAATTTAACCTAGGTAATCATACTTAGAATGAAGCTGTTAAGAATTTGAGTATGGACTTCTCCCATGAGCAAGGATTACAACCTTCAACATTTACAAATTAGCATAATTTTGGGCTTTGTTCATTTCAGTGTTGAAATATAAATTCTTGTCAGAAATATGAAAATATATTTGCATGAACAGAACTATATTGTTTTAACATGCATTTGATAGCTGTGAATAATATTAATTCTAGCTGGCAAAGCTAGACAGTGTATGCTTCATAAGGCCTGCTGTGGTATCAAAAGTGATTTAAATAGGATCATCCAGAAGCTGATAACCTCATGGGTGAGATTAGCTGCTGTTAAACCCACAACTAATACCCAAACTGCACTTTCTTTTTATGCCCTTGGAATAATAATGTTTCATTTTATTTTTTCTGAATCAGAAATGACAAAGGAAATACATGGTCATATTCTCTTCCTTACAGATGAATTTTTCACAAGGTGAAAGAAAGTTTATGCAAATACAAATACAGATGCAATTATTGTAGCATTCACCCAGAAAATAGTGTGTGGCATTTAACTAGAGAATTCCAAAGACAGATGCTAATATATATACTAAGCCAGAAAGAGTAAATATTATGCCTTAGGAAAATTTTCCCTGATAATAAAATAAAATAGAAATGTCATTTAGGTCAGGAAAACACAACAATGTAGGTAGGATATATACAGTCTGTGAGATTAAGTTCAATATTCAGAAAGAAATTTCAAACAAACATCGTGCATTAGAGAGTTGTTAATACAACAAACAAGTTTCATGTTTCAAAGCAGCCTTTTCTGGAAGGATAAATATTTATTATTCTCAAGATTTTATTCTTTAATAGCCACTTCCCTAGCTGGTTTTTTTATTGTGTCACACGAAATACATATATTTACCTGAATACAAAAGTAGATATTCCTCATCTCAGTTACTAGGAATACCCTGTAGGTAAATGACAATAGAGCCCTGATCTTTGGCCTGCATCCTGCCTCTTTCAAACTTGCCAATCTACACCTCACTACTACATGGATATTAGAGAAAATCTTTAATTTAAACAATAATATGTTGTGGTTTTACCCCAGACAGAAACTAAGTACCACACAGCCACTCGCTCACTCCCCCATCATGCCCGTGGTGGGATGGTGAGGTAAGAAGTAAACCCTGTGAGACAGTTCAATAACTGAAACAAGGTAAAATAATACTATAATAACAATAATAGTAATTGTAATGAAAAGGGAGGCAACACAGAGAAATAAATCCCAAGGAAGACAAGTGATTAACAATACGACTGTTCACCACCCACTGACCAGTGCCCATCCTGAGCCCCCTCAGCAGCAATTGGTCTCTCCTGGCAATCTCCTCCCAGTCCATATATTGTTTATAATATTTTATGACAGGGAATATCCCTTTGGATGTTTGTGTCAACTGTCCTGGCTGTGCTACCTCCTCATTGGCAGAGCAGGGGAAATTGAAAAGTCCCTGATTGAGGGTAAACACTACTTAGCAACAATTAAAACATCAGTGAGTTATCTACATTTCTCTCATACTAAATCCAAGAAACACAACAACTAGAAGAAAATTTTGACAGATTTTACCAGCTACTGGAAGAGAATTAACTCTATCCTAGCTGAAACCATGACATAATGAAAGATTTCTTCATCCGACTTTGCTTTTGAAAGTTTTGGACATTTAATTTGGAAGAGAAAAGGGTTGGTCATTAATACCTACCACTACTGTCAGTTGTAGATTAATATGTTTATACTCAAACAGAAATAAATTAGGCCTACTTTTTTAGCTTCGCTTAGCAGACTGCTGCAATTTCATTTCAGTTTGTTATTTCCAGGTTTCAAAATTCTCAACCAACTGTGACAACATTTCCCTATGCCTTTAAATTGTACTGGGAACACAAAATAGTTTCCCATCCAGTTTGTTCTCAACCCTTCTTGAATAATCACAAGAGATTTGTCTCAGTATAAACTGATGTTGAGCCAGACTAACAGCTCCCATGCTAATTCTCACCTTTCTGTCTGCAAAGATGGAGTGAAATAACTTCCCTGTGGGTTTTTGGCAGCTAACATAATCAGATCACCTAACAATTGTTCCAATTTTTTATGAGGTTGTTATCTCCTCCTAAATATAATTACCCATTCAGAATTCCTCTGATTATTTCTTAAGAAATGCAGATCATTTCCACTTTTTCAATTAAGTATATCAAATATTGTAGCAGCAAAGTGGGTAGTACCATGTCTAGTTATGATTTAACTTCTTTGGGCTAAAAGTTCTTATTTTCTTTATTTTAAAAGATCTTCGGAGGCAAAGAACCAGACAGTCAAACAGGGCAAGAAAACATGCTTTTTTTTCTTCACTTAAATTAAGATCTGGAAAAAAAAAAAGAAGGCAGAAACCTACAGATCTCACAGGTCCAGATCTGCAGCTGTGAAAGTCAGTACTGCACAGTGTTTCTGAGGGTCTAAGCTGATTTATGCCAGCTGAGAACTTGGCTTGGCTAAAAAAGCCAGATAATCAAAGATGTCAGTCTACTCTGAAAACTTTCCTTAAATAGCAGATCATGTAATCTAGGGGGACTTAGAAGAGCTTTCATTTAACTCCCTCATCTGTATAGTCTGTTACTATCTGAGAAATACAGATAGCAGATACACTCTTCACTTCATTCTCAACACATCTCCAAAGGAAGGCATACGTCCTTTCTCACAATGTGCCAAAGGAGCAGAGAATGTTCTTAGTCTGAAAAGACAGCCAAAACAAGCTGAATAAATACTTAAATATAGAAGTCTGTTTAATTTTTATTTGCATTACATGAGTGGAAAACGCTAAATCCCAATCATCGGTAACACTTTGTCTTAATTCACCACTATACTACTTTAGCTGCATTTCAGTAGACTTCCACTGAAGTTATGAGAAAGCTACATCACCATAAACTAAACCATTCTTTATTCAAATCCTCTAATATCTGCCATCTCTAATCTTTATATGCCTGCTGAATTTTCACACATATTATAAACTTTTGTTTTAGTATGTACATATAGAAGCAGCCATATGCTGTGCCCTTCTCTGTGTCTGTGCACACACTCAATTATATATACCCTATCTGTGTACACATTCTGCAATAACCTCACTGTGCTTGGTTCTTATCAGATAATTTCTCAAATGTAAACTGTTTCCCATGTCATATTTTAGCAGGTTGCTAAGTATATTTAACATGCTCTGAAGCTGTCTATTTTTGGCTCCACATTGTGAGTCTATGATATAAATTTTTTTAATATACTTAATGTTTTATTTGATGTGCTGATAATAAGTATTTAATTTCCACTTCAGTTAACAGGCGTTTATTGTACAGTAAGAACTGATTGACTGCTACAAGAACCCTTTTTATGATTTAATCCACTCAGAAAATTCAGTTGCTATCACAATATACTCAAAATTGCATCAATAATAAATATAAAAGTAATATATTACTAGCAATGGGCATCTAAATGAAAAAAATAAGATATATAGAGAAAGTTAGTCATCAATTAGCCCACATTCCTAGTGTCAAAATGTATTTAAATTAATTTAGTTTTTCACTAATTAATTCAAATCAGATTTACTTTCTTGGTTTATGAGAGAACTAAATTTCTAAAGAAGGCTTTTAGCTTTACTGTGTGAATAACGGAAGCATAGTTATACCCACAATATACATTCATCTCAATTCAGCAGCACTGGATGGTGATTCATAGTGCCATCTCCTAAAACACACATACAAATAGCATACCAGATTTGCCTTCAAAATGCTACAGGATTCCCATAAACCTGTTAAAAATGTACTGAAGTAGTCAAAATTTAATCATTGAAACACTTTAATCTTTTAAACCATGAATGTTTATCCAGTTGGATATTTAGTTGCACTGATGCTGCACTGACAAGAGAAGAGTGACAGAGAGCTACATGGAGTTGCAAAACGAAGGTGAGGCATGCTGAAAGTACTGTAAGGTTCCCTCTCTGGCCTCCCCCAGCTACGTGGCTTCAATAGGTGTGATGCAATTTAAGATGAAAGGTGGTGATAATCTGTGGTTGCTGAAGCAGAAACTTGGAGGTACTAAAAGCTTGACAGAATATTGGAGAACTTAGAATTTACAAAATGGCATTATTTTTTTAATTTATGTCAGCCCACCAAACATTAAGATGAAGGTCCTAGGGTATAGTTGTTGCTTTTGACAAAGTAATTAGACTGAAGCCTAACAGAAGCACAAAAAGCAAATGAATGGGCATCTTCAAAAACATATTTTCCACTTTCCCATCCACAAAACTTATTTTGCTGGAGTGAAAATCCATTTCTATGCCATCTCTTCACCTTAGCTTTTCTCTGGCAGCAGCTCAAATGCAGAGGCTTCACGTGCTGTCACAAAGGTCAACATACATATGCTGTTTCCTTTGCCAATCTTGAGAACAAAATCCAAAATCCATTTTTCAAATCAGCAAGTCCTGTTTTATGGTCTGAGAAATGTGAGGATGTTGCAGATGAAAACCGAATTCCTCAATCTACTGTCAGAAACCACCAGGCAAAACCTGCAGAGTTAAAAGAACATACATCTCTCTTTGTAGCTCAGAAAGTAGCTCAGACATCATCTCTAAACCAGTAGGAATATCCAGATAATTTAAGAGGCAGACTTAAAAATAGAGTGCTGCAGCTGCTGAACCCTTAAGTCAAGGACTGAATGACAGTTTCAAAGACTGCGACAAAAATGTACAGTTGACCAGAGATCTACAGGAAGGTTATGCTGATAATTGTTTAATGTAAGTGTTTTAGACAGTTGATCATAAAATCATAGAATATCCTGAGTTGGAAGGGACCCACAAGGATCGTGGAGTCCAATCCTGGCCCTGCACAGGACTGTACCCAAGAGTCACACCATGGGCTGAGAGAACTGTCCACACTTCAGTCTGCCAGTTTTGGTGCTGTGACCACTTCCCTGGGGAGGCTGTTCCCAACCCCAGTCACCCTCTGGGTGAAGAAGCTTTTCCTGATATCCAACCTAAACCTCCCCTGACACAAGTTCAGGCCATTCACTCATTCATTCCTCTTATTGGTCACCACAGAGAAGAGATCAGCACCTGCCTCTCCACTTCCTTTAATGAGGAAGTTTTAGAGTGCAGTGAAGTTCCCCCCTCAGTCTCCTCCAGGCTGAACAGACCAGGTGACCTCATCCAGTCCTCATAAGGCTTCCCCTCCAGATCTTTGTGGCCCTCCTTTGGTCACTCTGTGATAATTTCCTGTCTTTCCTTACGTTGTGGCACCTAGAAGTCCCCCCAGCACTCGAGGTGAGGCTGCCCCAGTGCAGAGCAGAGGGGACAATCCCCTCCCTTGCCCAGCTGGTGATGCTGTGCCTGATGCCCCCCAGGACATGATTGGCCCTCCTGGCTGCCAGGGCACTGCTGACTCATTTTTAACTTTCTGCCAACCAGGACCTCCAGGTCCCTTTCCATGGCACCTCTCATTCCCCAGTCTGTTTGTACATCCAGGGTTGCTTCATCCCAGGTGCAGAATCTGACATTTTTCTGTGTTAAACTTGAAAGTGCTGGTGATTGCTCAGCCCTTTAATCTGTCAAGGTCTCTCTGCAAGACCTCTCTGCCACTGAGGGATTCAATAGCTCCTCCCCTAAGTATCCCTTCCAGTCCTGCATCCAAGTGGTTTATGAAGATGTTGAAGAGCACAAACCCTAGAATTTTGCTAGCTTTAGCCATAACCTGAACTGATGGGACACAAAACCGCTCATGCTCATGGTAAAGTACATAGGTGAGAATTGTATCTGCTCTAGTACTTACCACTCAGCCTCAAAGGTGGCTCATCAGTCAACTGAGTGAAAAGTGGCAACCAATGCCCATAACCTCTCATATTGTTCTTTGCTTGTTTTCCCAGCATTGATCATGCTTCTCCGCTTTGCAGACAGCTAATTCTCTATAACATCCCTATTTCAGTTAGTGCTAGGCACAAAGAAAAACCTTCCTTGGTGCCCTCCTTGTTAACCAAAAAGGAAGAGTGGGAATAAAGTAATTTGTATATTGAAATTACATCTGAGATACTGGAGACTTGTATCAGTCACAAGTAATTGGACAGCTCAGGCAGTTTGCCCATGATCCAACATCTGGTATGGCAGATACCTGACTGGAGGCTGTGACTCCCATATACCATCATTATTCCAGTAACTAACAATCATTCCAGATTTCAGCACTGACTTCCTCTTATCTGCAAATGCTTCTAGTATAAAGGTAAATTTTTTACTAAGGGTAGCAATGAACTTTTGTCTCTCACATATTTTTTGAGCTGTTACAGTCAGTTGTGCTGACCCTTCATGTGTCCAAAAAAGGCAAGATGGAGGAGAACAAAGTTATCCTATGTTCACATCTTATCAAACTATGAACTTAAAATGCAGCAATGGCCGTATCACGAACCTGAAACCAAAATGACAGGTCTCCAAAAACTAGGAAAAGTCTTCATAGAAACTGTCATGCCTTTTATCTATCTTGATAACAAAGCTAGTTTGTGACTTATGAATTGCTCTGACACAACCAGGGGAGTTTGTTACCTCACTTTTAAAGTTATTGAAAATAGGGTTTATGTAGTTCTTTAGTCACAATCTTAGAAAAAAGCCTTGTGACAATGATTGTTCAAGTTCTTCAAAGTCAGCTAAACCTTGCAATAAGAGCTAAGCAAAAAGTTCTTTTAGGGCTGCAGGTGGCAAAATTTTCTAATTCACCCGGTCTTCACTTTAATAGGAAGCTTTAAAGCAGCTTTTGTTATCTCCCAAGGTTTTTTAAGAAGTGTTTTAATAAACACTTTTCTGTTGTGAATCTTTTCATCTACCTTATATCTTTAGAAATTATCAACCTTAACTTCTCTCAAAAAATCTTCATTAAGTCTCACGATTATTTCTAGCTTGGACCTCTTTTTCCCATTTAGTGTTTTTAATCTTTGATTCCACAGAGACTAGCTTTGAGGATTTCTTTTTTTCTCCATTTTGGGTCACACCAGGACTACTTCTGTGAAATTCAATTAGAACCTTATAACAGGTCCCTATAAATTTCATTACTTCAAAAAACAAACAGTAAGATCTTGAAAGAAGCACTCTGTGACTGCCAGAAGGCGTTTATTAGCACTTTGTCAGAAAAGCATATTTGTTTTGGGTAGATCAATCAAATCTACTTCAAATGACAAGTCCTTGAGCTCTGAATAGTGTGGACCTAATATTCAGATTTTATTTTTTAAAAAATACCACACTTCATCACAGCATGAAAGACTAGAGAATGAGCTGACTATTAAGTGCAAAATTATTGCTTCAGAACATTTACTTTTACCTTCAACTTTAGGTAAAGTCTTGTTCTCAGAACATTTACTTTGTCACCTTGATCTGGGCCACCAGAATAGCCATTAAGGCTTAGTAAATGATTGCTTTTCCTTTCTCAAGTCATCATTTCCCAAGCATGTCTTTTCAATCTACACTGATGACTGACTGATTTGACACATTTAAGGCATGTCTGCATTAGGAGAATCTACAATACAATAATCCTATCAATGTCATTTAAGATTGCCAGCATCTGAAGTCCCACATTAGAACTGCACAGAACATCTACTCTGGGAGATTTCGGTGATGTCACTAACCACACTTGTGAAAATTGCACCTCAAGAACTATGCTACTATCAAGTAGGTCATCTCGAAACTTTTTTTTTGATGTCCAAACTGCCCAAAGGTGAGACAGAGGCAGTCAGAGAAAAAGACTTTTAAACAAGACCAAAAATCTAAATTAGTTGTGAGGAAAAAAAACCAGCAAAGTTGCAGTGAAAAATGGAATCTATTTACCAACAAGTTTCAAAATAATAAGAAGCAAATATAATATTTTTACCATTTGGGCTGGACATTTCTCTTAGCTTCAGATGTCTTTTGGGTAGTTGTATTTTTGTCACACAAAATGTAAAGCATGAACTGTTTCAGGAAACAAGATCATATTGCCTTGATAGTTGTTAAGGCATTTATTCAGATTATGGCAGAAGTTTTCCTGAAAATTAGAACAGAGTTGAATCCAAGTTGCCTGAAACCTAACCATTCTGCAGAATGCGAATGCCTTACATCTTGTCCTGTGTGTACTTTATGTGCACTGTTAAACACTCAAGAGAAAAAGAATTTCAATGCTATTTACTACTCCATTGGGTTACCATGGTTTTGGTAGTGGGGGGGATACAGGGGTCTTCTGCGAGATGCTGACAGAAGCTTCTTCCATGTCCAACAGAGCCAATTCCCGGAAGCTCCAAAGATGGATTGTGTTGCTGGCCAAGGCTGGGCCAATGGTGGCATTGCCTCTGTGATAATATATTTAAGGAGGGAAGAAACATTGTTATTGTGCATAGGTAATTGTGGCCAGAGTGGAGTGAGAACATGTGAGAGGAACAGCCCTGCAGACACCAAGGTCGATGGAGAAGGAGGTACAGAAGATGCTTCAGGCACTGGAGCTAGGATGCCTCTGGGGCCTGTGGTGCATCTCATGGTGAAGGACCTGTGCCCCACAGCCCATGGGGATGCAGAGACCCACCCCCAGCCCCTAGAGGAGCCCCAGGCCAGAGAAGGTGGATGCTTGAGAGAAGACTGTGAACCCAAGGGAGACCTGTGCTGGAGCAGGCTCGTGGCAGGGACCTGCAGACTTGTGCAGAGAGGAGCCCATGCTGGAGCAGGTCTCCTGGTAGGACTTGTGACACTGTGAGGGACCCATCCTGGAGCAGACTGTGCCTGAAGGAAAGAACCCTGTGGAAGAGGGGCACACACTGAAGCAGTCTGTGAAGAACTGTTGTCCATGAGACGGACTCACGCTGGAGAAGTTCATGGAGGACTGTCTCCCATGGGAGTGACCCCACTCTGGAGCAGGAGAACGACTCCTCCCTGAGCAGCAACAGGGGCACTGTGATGGACTGACTGTAGCCACCATTCCCCATCTCCCTGCTCTGACATTTTTAGTAATAAATTCAACTAATATCCACAGCTGGAGTCTGTTTTGCCTGTGACGGTATTTGATGAGTGATCTCTCCCAGTCTGTGTCTCAACCCACGAACCCCCTCATTACATTACATACATTCATACAGGGTAAACCCACTACAATAAACCCACTACAACTATGTACCAAAAAAAAAAAAAAAGTAGAAAAAAATCCAACAGGAGTAACAGACTATCTATATGTAAATGATTAAGGCAATAGATCATTCAATGGGACATCAAATTAAACTTTCTACTTGTTTCAAATATCACAAAAGAAAGAGTAGAATTTAGGTTGTAAATATCTAATAAAGGCTTTTAAATATTTATCACCAACATATATGTGGTTTTGACCAGAAAATGCATTTTGACCTAAACATCTCACTCAGTGAAAGTTGCTTTGAAACTTTTAGGCTAGTATACCAAAAAATCCCTCAAAAATAATAAAAAACCCCAAAATCTACAAACAGTCAGTTTCAATAAATGCCATTTAAAACAAGGGGAACCTGTCCAAAAATTCCCAAGGAATTTTATCTTCTGAAGTGTTTGACACAACTGTAATTTTCAGTTCTCATTTTTAATTTTAGGCTCTAAGTCAGCTGAAATCACTGCGCTCTAATAACTGAGGACATGGAATAGTTTGAGTATTGTAGTCACCATTCAAGAATTCTGACTCCACATAAGTGTTTTAAAGTTGGGTGAATGCAGGTAGAGGGAGCATAATTATCCAGCCTTGCCATCCAAAGTATGTTTAACATTTTCAGTAATACTCAAAGAACATGCATTTTCTAATCAAGTGTCTTTTAGTGTCTTCAGGGCCATGCATATAAGGACCCAATATTTATTGAAATTAATAGGAGTTTATGGATTGCCTAAAAACTCAACAACTGATGTTCTGGATTATATTCCATAATGATTTGCTTAAGAAAAGAGCAAACTGCTGGAAGAGAAAGTTTAAACTCAAAAAAATCAGTCTATGGGAGCGCTCCTCTAATCATTCATCTTCAAGCTATCAACTTAAAATTCTCAAAATCCCCATTGTGTGGAAATCTGCAGAGAAATCTGTCAAGAGTTACTTCATAAAATATCTAGAGTTATTCTAGAGAGCTCTGTTGAAAGAAAATAAAATTAATCTTTACTGAAAAGGGCACAAGAGTCTTACAGCTCACACATCTCTGCTTCAGCATTCATTTTCTTTTTCTATTGAGGTACATCTGATTTTTTATTATTTGCATTTGTTTCCATTTTTATCACTGATAACATTACATTTGTACTGGTTTCCTAAGTACAGTGTAAAAAATGAATTGTTTACACAGTCACTGTTCAGATTGTCATTACTTTGCTTCTCACCTTAATGTCATCACAGACATCTCACCTTCCTTGCTAACCTGATGTTGATTTCATGGTTTGACTTGCTCACAACAATAATGCCTCTTATCTTTCAAGCTACTTAATGTAATTGTGTTAAGAATATCTGAAGTGACTGTGCAAGCAAATTAGAATTACCACAAGAAGTTTTGTGATAAAAAAATGATTATGGGAATTTGAATGCCAAATTAATGAAGAATTTAAAGATCTTATGTAGACCCCAAATTACAAGGAGTTTTGCTAAATAGAGAAGCTAAGAATTAACTTTATTTGACTGTGGTTTTCGTAGGACTTCAGCAGAAAATTCACAAAATAATTCCAAACCTCTGATGGAAATGCCAGAATACACATTGCAAACTCCTCAATTCAATTAGAAACCTTCCTGACAACAATGACCTGGGTGGAAAAAACATTCTGTCATTTTAACCGAAATAGCCAAACTGACTGCCATCTTAGCTAATGATAGCAGAAAACGTCGCAAACCCGGACTGAGTTTCCAAAGGACATCTATCCTAACTTCCTTCTGTTCAGCCCTGACACCTTCACCTCCATTTTTACCAACTAACTAAAAACTAACTTCTTGACATCCTTCAGTACCTCAGCAGGAATGCAGAGCTCTCCAAAAAAACATAACTTTATGATACAATGGAAATATTCATTAGTCAAGAAACTAAAATGGAAATTTACAGGCAGTATCCATCTATCCATTCCAAAAGTGTACATATTTATGACATAGTCAGAGAAGATGTAAACGTTTTGTTTCCCAAATTAACCTGTTAAGATTCAGCCACCTCACATCACTGCTTAAGTGAACATTGACATAGTGAAGTGTACGTGCTTAATGAGATCAGGAGCAATTCTGAGTGCTGAAGTTACTACCAGGTTTAACATCAAGTAAATGTATAACACCAGGTATTATAGTCAAATTCAAGAAAAATATAAGCCCATAGTACATCAGACATTTATTCCTCTACATGAGCATACATGTAATTTCATTGTAAACAAACATTTGTAACTTCTCTGTGTTACACCATAAGGGGAGAATTCTTCTAAGAGTTCTTCTTTTCCTGTCATCGTATATTTAAAAAAGGCAAAAAAATGTCTTGCCAATAGATTCGTAGACTGCTAAAATATCATTATTTTGTTGTAATTTATTATGTCTGTTTCCATGTAATGCTTACCACCCAAAAGTTTACTTCTCTCACTTGAAGAAGCAAATTTATTTTGCCGTTAGCTTGACCTACCACACAAACATGTTTATGACTGCTGTAAAAAATATTTGAAAACTTGAGATATAAGGTCAAGTACAGCATAAAATTGATCACGTGTTATTTCCTTACCAGTTTGTACTATCTTGGCTAGTGGTAGATAACCTAAGTGAAGTCTTTTTCCAGTCACCATATACATATGCCAAAATTTAAAGAACTAACTGCCTGAAAGGTAGGAGAAAAGATGAACAAACAGTGCATAAAATTAATATATAGCAATTAATGTGCATATACACTATTAACAGTCATTTGTTCTTGGGCAGCATTTCTTGACTTGCCCTCTTATTCATTGATCATTATGTCAACAATTCTACATTGTCATGGGGGAGTGCTTGAATGGTGAGAACATAGGGAAAAGAACAATATAAAAATAGAAATAATAGAGACATTTAAAGAAGTTAAATTCAGAAAAAACTTTTTTATGATGTTGTGGCATTATTTGTTTAGAATTCTTATGAGGAAGTCTGAGACATCTGTATTCAGATAATCCACACTGTAAGTGAAGTCAGGAAAACAAAGATGACTAAAACATTTAAATGCAGAGCAACTTCCTATAAGACATGCAAATCACATTCTGATTCCATAAAAATTTCCTCTCCCTCAGCCTTCATTGTGCCATTATTAAAAACAATACTCACACACACAAAATCACAGTGTTTATTAAAGTTCCCTGCAGATTTGGATAAAAAGGGCAAAGCCCCTTAGTTTACAGAGAAAAACAACAGAGTTGGGTGTTCTCTGTTACTGAATCTGAAATACATAATTTGAAACAGAAGGGAACACAGCAAAAAACCTAATCAAGATTCCAGAAGTAAGTATAATATATAGCATATGTATATTTTAGAAGGTGAATTCTATTTCAAGATTAGGTAACATTTTAGATTTTAGAGTTTTAGACCTAAGTTTTATCTCTCCTGAATGCCTACAATCCTGCCCACAGCAGAACTAATGTAGCTAAATTAGTGTACCTGAAAAAATGCCTTCCTTTGCTATTATGGCTGCAGTATATCAAGATCCAAGCAAACTTGCAATGTTTTAATGACATAAACGAACCTTCCTAGTTACTTCAACCAAGTGAAAATGGAAAGCTTTTGACGTACCGTGCCTAACACAGAGAAGTACAACAGAATATAGAAAATCCTAATCTAATTTTGAATTCTAGGAAGGCTGTGGTGACTCGGTGCCAGCTAGTAGCCAACCCGGAGGGCTACTTACTCCTCCTCCCCCAAGAGGGGCAGAGGAGAAAATAACAATAACAGAGACAAAACTCATGCGTTCGGAAAAAAAAAAAATACAAGGAAGTCACTGACAAAGTACTGCTTCAAGCAAAACAGACTTGGAGAATTTAACTTAATTTTAAACATCTAGTTATTGACTTGGGTATTGGGAAACAAAATAGCAAAAACTTAAACTTAAAATACCTTTTTTCTCCATTTCCCAGACTCAGCTTCACTACAGTCATCTACTCTCTTCCCCACTTGCTCATCCTCCACTTTATTGCCACAGGCTACACTCAGTCCTTTTTGGGAGGCAACATGAATCTCAGGAGGGTGGAGTGAGGGTGCAGGGGTTTCCTGCAGCCTCTCTTTGTTTCTCACTCTTTTCTGCCATTGCTGCTTGCAAGTAATTTCCTTTACTCTGGCATGAGCTGTTCACAAGCCATAGTTCCTCCTGGGATGTACCTCTTCCGGGGGGAAGCACCTGACTGGGAGAAAGGGAGGGGGAAGTAATGACACACTTTTTAACCATTCATAACCTTATGTAAATACAAACTGAGAAACTTATTATAAGCTACAGATTCAGTATTCACTTTTCTGAGCAGAAATATGTTCCTGACTGTCTACAGATATGTGATATCTACATACATTTTGTATGCCTCCAGGGACAGTGACTCCCTTGGCAGACTATTCCAATGCTTGACAACCCTTTCAGTGAAGAAATTTTTTTCCTAATATCTATCTAACCCTCCATTGGTGAAACCTGAAGCCATTTCCTCTCATCCTGTCATTTGTTATGTGGGAGAAGAAACTGGCTCCCACCTTGCTACAACCTCCCTTCAGGTAGTTGTAGAGAGTGATAAGGTTTCTCCTGAGCCTCCTTTTCTCCAGGCTGAACAACTCCATATCCCTCAGACACTGCACATGATTTGTGCTCCAGATCCTTCACATACGTCATACCTCTTAATAGCATTCCAAAGATTTATTCAGACACACCAACTCAAGCATCTATTTGTTTCATTTGGGCTTTTTCAGAAAACTAGCAAAGATAGTGCCATAGCTCTGAATTTCAGTTTTGAAAGCAAATTCGAGTTGAAAGAAAAATGAAAGCCAAATGGGATGAATACAAAAGAAATAGGTACAAAAGATACAATAGATACAATAGACACAATAGATACAAAAGAAATAGCAGGAGCATAATTCTTTATGGAGTATTTTGTTATTTCTTAATTTTTTCCACCTCATTAAATACAACAAAAAAAATTCATATATATTTTATCTCTCTATATATATGAATATATATATATATCAAATTTTTAGGCATCCAGTTGAATACATTCATATATTGGATTAGAAAACAGTAATAAATTAGAACGTGGTTTTTCATATTGCAATGAGCATAAGTCATTGCCCTGACTGGAGGGTCTGACAGAAAGTGGAGATTGCAAGAGGGTATTGGGAAGAATTCTGATTTAATCTCCAATCCTTGCATCTTTGAACAACATAGACTGCAAGTAGCACTTGCTACCTTTATTTTATTTCTCTTCCATGTCTTTTTTTTTTGTTTGGGTTAGATGTTACCATTATTTACATCAGCAGGGACATCAGTCTGCAGGCATTGCATCCAAGTCCTGTTTAAATTATGTATAATATGGAAAAGTTCTCTCTTTTGTGCTGATTAATCTTCACCTATTTTAAATACACTTAGAAGACTACCTGGTTTGATTCCACGTGCAGCTACAATTTATGCAAAATATCTAGTTCAATACAGCTGTAAATATAGGTATTTAAGCATATCTTTTGTTTATTCAATCTCTAAAATTTATATTGGGAATAGGGAAAAGATATAATTCTTTTCCTACACAAAATACTACTGCAAAACACTTTCAATACCTTCACTTGGTCACAGAGGTATGTATTTCTTTGTGGTGCATCCCAGTGCTACATGAATGTTGACCATCCACCTAGAACCCTAGTCCCTCTCACAGAGACTTATAACTACAGAAAAGCTCACAAGATAGAGAAACATGAAATAATCATCACCAAAATTCTCAGCGGTTCACAGAACAGGAGAAGGTGGCCTCTGAATTTTTAGCAGATTTAGTTGGTCTTTTGATGAGCACCATAAACTCTGCTAGTTAGCCATTGATTCCAATCAGGTGTTGAATGGAAACTGCAGAAGCCCTTCAAATCATAGAACATGCTTTCAAATTTAGATCCACTTCTTTTTAGAATGACAGAATACCAAAACCAGTCAATTTTAAACTAAGTAGGTGAGCACAAATACTTTTACATCACAGCATCAAATCTTTTAACCAAGAAATCCAAAACTAATGATTTTTCAGGTGCTAAACTGTACAAATAAAAAACAAGCTTCTGGTGTAACTAGTACAATAATCATTATTTGTCTTCTCCGTGTTAAAATCACTATAAAGAAATCACATTCACATTTGGAGTGAAGCCATTCTTGGAGCAGAATACAGTGATCATCATAGGTTCAGTAGCATAGTACAGTAGCCTTTTAAGGGGAGATTACCTTACAGATTATTACAGATATCTGTTGAAAATACATTAATAAATAGTTAATAATGCAGTTTACAAGCTCGAATCTGTCCAGGCCACATCTTTTGTTGTTCAGAGTTCACTGGAATCTTTAATGACCCAAAGTAGGTTTCTCCTTGGTTCTTGCTCAAAAGCATTTTAGATATTCTTTTAGAACCCTGAACCCTAGATATCCCACAAGTGAAGAGCTAAAGGAAAATGAAAAGGGCAAAATGTCAATAGTATGTATTATCTTAGTATAAAGAATCCCCAGAAGTTGGGAAGCATGTCTTTTTAATGAGAAATAACAGTTTGTGGCCAGCTGTTCCTCATCATTATGAAAATGTTAGCTCTAGCAAGATGTACAATAGGGACTATAAACAGAGTACACTGTAAATAAAGCCTGTGTGGATAATCTTACCTATTAATATAAAAGGCACTGAGAAGAGGTAGACTGAGCTCATATACTGACTGAAATTTAAGGCAAAACATACTGTTTTTCTTCACCATCTCAATGAAAAATTAAATGTAACCTGGGTCCAACAACAACTGAGCCTCCTTAATGTGTTCATTAAAATGTGAATTGAAATGCTGAGTGGAAACATGGTGCTGCATATGAGTCTGAGGGACACTCTTTTGACTTATTTTACACCACTAGACTTTACACTCAGTAGGATCATGCATTGGACTTCTTTTCAAAACACAGCATAAGTGTGGATTTATGGAGCTTTTCTTAAAGCTATTATGAAAAACATACAAATGTAGGCAAAGAACCAAGTTTATCACAAACCTCAGAAAATTTTCTGCCTTAATAATAACAGGGAGTTAGCCAGAGATGATTGAGTTGCAGCAGGTATTTCAACATTTTCTGTCCTGTGATTAAAAACTCTCTACTCCTGTTTAAGATTAAATGTTTAGAATTTGTCTGACAGCAAAACTACCAAAAAACACCCAAGAAACTTTTCCATGAATTTTCCATAGCAATTTGCTCTGCAGGATTTCCTTTTATTTTAAATATTTCCATGCTAAACCAGGGTGGGGGGAAAAAAATCAAATTCACTGTATAGGCTATTTTTCCATAGAGCTGTATTTGTGCAAACCAGACAGAATGACTTTTTCTAGTTAAAACTGGGTTCAAACGATGTGGAAGGAATAGAAAGAAAATTAATTTCAAGGTGGGGGAGAGGGTCCTTCCACCTTCCCTTCCCTTTCCTCTAGAGAAATTTGCTGTAGATTTTATGCCCAATGGTAGTAGACTGTCACTGCTATGAGGCAAAGTTATTCTGAGACCTTCAAGGGGGTTTGTTTATCACAGTTTTCAATTAAGCTCCCCATTTTAACTGCATTATAATGCCTGTGCCAATTCACACGAAATAACAAACAAAAATGCTTATTTCCTGTCATTATTTCCTAACTTCATAAAATCAAGGGGCTTGGGGATTTTTCCCTTTTCTCCCTTCATTTAACACAGGGAGAAAAAGTACGCAAATTTCAGATTACAGAAGACCACCAGAAGGGGCAAAGGGTTTGATATAAATTACATTTCTACATTAACCTTTTTTTGCTTTCTTTCTTTTTCTGCTTTTGGAGTGAGAAAAGTGATTTCCATACAGAAAGTGTGTTTTGTAAGTTTTGGCGTTTAACTTGAGGAACTTGAAGCAGATATGCAAGGTTCAATAGTAAACTAAACTCAAGTTTTAGGAATGCAGTCACAAAGAGAAAAATCATAATTTTATAGCTCTAAACCACTTTGTATGGCAAAAAAAGCACTACATGTCTAAGAATTCTGGCACTGCATTCAGAGCAACCATAATTTTAAGCAACATTAGCTAAACAAGTCTAGTTGTAGAGCATTACTGAAATCTCATAGCTACAACTCAGACATGTTTAGTTTAACTACATGGAAAAATACTCCTTTTTTCTGCTTTGTGCCCTTCTTCACCTCTTCCCAAATCAATGCTGACCATCCACATGTAGAACAGAAAGGAATGTAACCGTGCTCCCAAACTCAAGAGTTTGCATTGCATGTGTGACACTTTCTGTCCAAACTAGGATTACAGACCTGGTCACCCAGACTGCAAACAGAATTGGCCTCTTTGTAACAAAATCTCAGTTATTTTTCCATATCTGTTAAGTAATGCTATTTGTGTGGGATGGGGCCCAAATCATTTAATGCTTGATATCTGTCTGCTTACATGGAAGCTTGAAGCTAGTCCCCCTTGGCTCCCCTTCAGGTCAGTGGAGAGTAATGAGCACTTTCAAGGTTTGATTCATTTCAGTTCTCTTAGACAGCTGCTTTAGGATGAGACAAATTGCACTTCAGACTCCACTCACTATATTGACTACATCTCCACTGACTATGAATAGAGCCCAGGGCACAAACATTACCCTTGATCCAATCCTTTCTATTTTTTCCATCATCTGCTCCAAGTACATCAACTAACAGACCACTGACTATGTTCAGGAAGTTAGTTATTATTAAACATGTGGTAAGACGGGCAGACAATAAACAAATTTCAAAGAAAGAGAACTACAAATTTCAAAGAAAGAGAACTGAAGTCAGAATTTGGAATAGGATTTGGGGGACTGCAGTGAACTTCAGCACACTGATTTTTTATTTTTTTCCTCTTGCTAGCACTTCCCTGATGAATTCTGAGAGCCAAATAAATTGTTAATTCTCAATAGATTTTTTTTTCTTTCCAAGCCACAGGTATATGAATTCTCAGCTACTCACTAATAATAAATCATTTTAAAATCTGTGAGTTTTTCACTGCATGGTCAGGCATATGACAATTTGTAAAGTAGGAGCTAAGCATGACTGATACTGAGGGACACTGTTGTCCAATGTTTAATCTGGGTAGCAGCTGCATGAAAAACTAAATAAATTTGAAATAAGCCTATATCAAACTGAGAATAGGAGGGGGGGGTTGGACTAGTATTAGACTCATCAATTCAAGTATATTTACATGGTCTCCAAAGCCAAGACAGGACTTGCCTTGCTGTACAGTCTTTAAAGGACATAAGCAAACACCAGAATTTGGACAACAGGAAACTCAAGTCCAGACTCAGAATTTTAAGTAAGAAGAAGACCAGGCCAAGGCATGTATTTTAGACCAGGTTAGTATGTAGTGCGTGTGTGTGCATCACTAGGCAGGAGAGCTGGCTGACAGTCAAGACTTATTAGTTTGGTTGCAGTCCTTTATTAAAATAAATATCTCATCTAGAACATACAAGTATCTCTGCACCAGCTGTGCTTGAACTCCTCTATGTACCATACTGAGAAACATTTTGTTTGTAAACTCAGCACCTGTATAAAGCTAGATGTCCATCCTTTTCCAAGAACCACAACTATGAACCATCTCCTGAGATTATTAGATGAAATCAGGTCAGACCATTCAAGAAAGGAGAAAAAGTAAACAGGATCACTGCCCTGTTTTCTTACTTCTTTATTTACTCAGTAAATACCCGTAAGTTAGTACAATCCTTGGGGATTTCAGAGGTCCAGGCTTAAACCATTTTTTTTTGTCTTCATTGAGGAAATCACATCCGTTGATTACCAGCCCAAGTGTGCCCTAACCACAGAACTATAGATTATTTTTAGGTGACAACTCTGTTTCTCTCCTGTGAGGCAGATTAATTACCAATATACGTCTTGGCATAGAATAGGCTGCAAGTGTTTTTATAACCTCCTCATTAGAATGTTGTCCTTCTCTCAAAGCAGATGTGGATCTCAGAATTTGCTCCACATATTAGATAAGAGCATAGGTTCCACAAAACAGCAATTCAGGTCTGAAAGAAATGCTGGCATAGAGCATATTGCAAGTCACTAAATTCCTCATAGTAAAAATAGGAGTACAGCTCTATTAAATACTTCAGGCCTCCAAAAAAATTTTATAGCAAAGATAAAATTAGAAGTATTTATGTAAAGTAGTATTCCATCAACACAGAAGGTAGAAAGGCAGTTCCTTCAACTTCCCAGGCAAATGCAAATGTTTCCCTTCTAAAAACCTGCAAGTTGAGATTGCATTAGAGCTTAAAAGCTTTAGAAAAGTGTAATCTTGACAAGGTACATATTAAGTAAATGATTCTGACAAGAATTGACTGAAAGGTTTCTCCTGGCAGCATCTCTATTCATATTTTCCTTGAACGTAGCAAATCCAAAGTGCTTTCAAATTCTGTTGGACACAGTTTTTCAGCTAGTGGTAAAAAAGATCTATAATGTCTACTTTGTAGATTGTATCAAGTTGATTGGAAGAAAAAGAACCATAGCTAGCAGATCTAAAAACAAAGCTACTACTCATGGACTGGTGATCAAACAGGAGAAAAAAATAATACATAAAGGACAATGAAAAATTCTCACATGCAACAAGAAATTTACATCAAAGTTTAGAAACTTGAATGTGTGAATTCATTCAGATATCTCAGAATTACCATCACAAAGGAAAGTCTGAAGCAGAAATCAAAAGTAAAATTTCTTTTATAATATCAGTATTTGCAAAGTTCAACATAACCTGACAAGACAAGGATACCTCAAGTGCATCAAAGATAAAACTCTGAATAATAGAGAATGCCGTAGGCTTAAAAACACGTGAAAACTGGACTCCAGCAGCATGGATCAAAGGACACATTTAGGCCTTTATACTCAAATGCTTCCAAATAAACATACACTGTGTAGGAATAACAACTTTATTAGAATGAATGTTTCTGAAATAATTGCATCCCATGAGTCTGTTCAAGCAACTGAAAAAAGAGAGAGTTGCTGGGCTGTGAGGAAAGCAGCAGGCCTTGCAAACACCACACACCAGACAGAAGTCAAAAAGCAGAGATAAAAAAGGCTCCCAATGGCCGTATAAAGAGATGCCAGCATGAAAAATGTCCATTTCGACAAGGAAATTAAGAGACAATCAGATAGTTCCTCTACTAATAACAATAAACTCAAAGGCCAATAAGTACTTTAAAATAATAAATCTATGATAATGTAAGTCACAAAAAAGGGCTGCAATTTTTTTTTCACTGAGCTGATAGGACCAGTGTAAATTCCTCTGATTTTATCTTTCTTTAACACTTTGAAGCTGATATGGAGGTCTAGCATATAAGGAGTGTATACTCTGGATGGCTTCATTGGTACTTTGTGGCATGGCAGTGTTAGATTCTGTCCTGAAATGGGCTCAACATTTCATCAGTAATAGTTTTAAAGGTCATATTTTAAGAAGACCCAGGATCAAATATTACTTAAACACATTAATTACACAAATATACACTTATGTATTAGTTTAAACATTAACTTAAACATACACTTATGCATTAGTTTAAACATACATTGTAGCTTAACTGTTGCTACACCTAAATACATATTTCCTCCAATATTAAGGACTGGGGATGAACTCAGTCTACCCCTGAGTTTACGCAAAACAGTAAGTTGGGTATGACCTCCCTTTCCTAAGTCATGGAATTTTGCTTTTCTCTTAAGTTTCTGTTACAGGGAGGTTGGATCAGGTGACCCCACCTTTTTACCTTCCAACCTTACCCATTGTTGAGCAGTCATCTGCCCTGAAAAAAAGTGGAATACTCCTTCGAAAAAACGCAATTGCTAAAAATATGATTTGTTTATTTTCTGCCAAAGGTGTTACTAGAAAAACTTAGTGCAACAGCGTTAAGCATAAAGATAACGGATAGAAAAAAGACCCTTTGCAAAAGCCAAACTTCACAGGTCCTGTTCTCAGTGTTTCTACTCATTTCCCTCAGAAGTTTACAGATAACTGTTGAGTATTTTAAACAGAGACACATCTAGTGTTGAATCATATGTGTTTCTCAGGACATAAATTAGCCATTAAAAACCAGAGGAAGAACATTTTTTCTGAACTGAATATGTAATCCACATAATTAATCACAGAAGAAGGCATAGGCCTGTTGCACATCAGTCAAATTGGACTCATTTGGGGTAAGTTTTTCCCATGACTTAAGTTTGCATAAATCTGAGCAGAAAGATTGAATGGAAAGCATATGTATGGCTTCAGCATAGAATCCAAAAAGTCCAAAGTTTACCAGAGACTGAAAAACATCTAGCCTATTGTTGAATAAATTCATTTGGAAGCTGTGAGAATAATAGAACAAATATATTTTTAATACTGTATTTTGACAGTCTACTTTCCTTTGAAGGAAAAAGAACTGAAACCTTAATGAATGGTAGGAAATATGCTTATTTGAAAAAAAACCTTAAAAACTTTTAAAACCTTTTGATTACATATTTAAGGTATTTATTGAGTATAAATATTAATGGTAGAAATTGTATAAATATATTTTAATAAATTTAATTCAAATTATGTTGATTGGGTATAAACATAAATACTTATTGTGTCTTTTAAGGTTTCTTATACTTTTTAAGGTCTTAAAAATAAAGATAAGATTCTAGCACTTCAGCAGTCTGTTGAAAAACCTCTGTAAATAAGAAGATAACCAGATTTTCATGACGCAGATCTACCTTTCAGTGTGAATACATGGACTAAGTTCTGTGCTACATAGATGTCGCTTTCATGATGTCAAAGAAAATCTACCTACTTGCCTTCTGCACAGGCTTTTGGATGGTGACAGCAATAGGCTGAACATAACTATGATAATTTCTTTGTGTGTTGATTTTAGTGCACAAATTAAATCTAGTGAATTATTCACTCAGTTCATAATGGAATAATTCCACTCAAATCAATGGAACTGAACAATATAACTCAACTGGGAATACATCCAATGGTGTTCCTAGAGTAATTTTAACTTATTTTAGTTAAATAGCATGCAACATCATTTCCTTTTTTTCTATTAGTGAAACATTATCATTCTGTTGTATATCATATAAATTCAAAATGTTAGTTTTACAAAATCTTCTTTCCATTGGACTATGATGCCAGATTTTTTTCTTTGAAGTTAGTGCATTTTATATGAATACAGATTAGCTTGTGTGTATTTTCCTCATTTGTGCATCCATCTGGTAATCTACTGGGTCATAACAAGTGAAGTTCCATAGGTTTCTCAGGAAAGATACTGCATAACAACAAGCTACCACAACAATTTATCTAGTATGGCCCTTTTCTTGCCACTTCAGAGGAGAGTCTGGAAGGTTCTGTGCATTTGTTTGGTTACATGAGGCAGCCTATGCCTCCACTGCCAAGGCATCCCATTGGCCCTCAGGCAGAGCCTGGGGGGTGGGATGTGTTTTGTGTATGTACATCTACAGTTAAGTATGTGATTTGGGCAGGTACAGCAAATCCAACAATGACAGCAAGCACTGGACTTGATACAGCTGTGCAAATGACCTGAAATTTATATCTGTTGTGATGAGATGGAGACACAGCATTGTTCAGGGGTTGCAGTGCAGGTCAAGCACCATTCAGACACTAGTTAATGCATTGTGGTATTTTGAAATCACACGAGACATCCAGTCTGCTCTCACCAGTTCCCTATGGTTTTTACCATGTTTATGCGAGCAACATTTGATAAAGGAAGAAAGATTTATTTCAACAGTGAAAACAGTTTCCCAGACTATCCTTGCTCTGTCAGAATCTCTGATGCTCCGGTAAGGAGTACTATGAATCTACATAAAGTATTGAAAGAACAACTTTGTCCAACAACATTTCCCACACAAATATCTTGTGTAAGTTATTTATGGCCTCACAGACTCCTGTCATGGGTAATGTCAGTGATTAGCTAAGATGATCCCTTGGTATTCTAGCAACAGGTCTGACTGCCTAAAAGGAAAGCATTCAAATCTGTGTCATGGACATTGATTCTGTCACTTCAGAACAAGCTTTCACAGCTTCAAAGTATTCCCCATTGCCAGAACACTGCCACTTTGTCCAGAAAATTGACTACCTCATGATTTACTCTTCTCAACGATGATCAGCTCCTTTGGGCCCGACCTGTACTGCCATACACATCTGAAGAATATTAAAGATCATGTTATGGAGAAGTAAGGACACAGACCTACAAGCTACAACATTCTTTTTAGCCTTCAGCAAGCATTCAGCTAAAAATTTCTGCATTATAGGTTCCAAAGATTTGATACTAAGCATTAGGTCGTGCACCACATTCTCTCACATCTCACATACAATCTACAAGGGTAGAAGCTTATAGGAATGTAGTCATCAATACATAGAGAATCTGAAGCGGAAAATATAGCTTTAAATAAGCAAGAAATAAGTCATGCAAAACAAAGACTACATTCCCCATTTTTGCCACTGTCACCTGGATACAAATATAAAGGCAAGGGATTTTCATGTAAAATGCTAATGAATTTCCTAGGAACCTAGCTTCAACAAAGCTGAAAAGCATCTGTTCAGTTTCAGTGAGGCTTGAATACACAGGGTAATCTCTTGAGAACTCTTGATACATCTTTGGTATGGCTAAAAGAGAAGAAAAGCAAACCTGAAGGAGTCAGCTAGACTACTAAATATTTTTATGCACCTGTTTTGCAATTCCAAATCCTTGCTGAGTTGCAAAAAAGACAATCTGTTAGTCTGGCCTGCACTGAATTGATAATTTTTAGAGCTAAATGATAGAAATAATCTCAAGAGTTAATTGGCATCCCCATTGCACCTATTCAGTAACTAGGGAATGCTGCATCATAGGACAATTCCCCATCATGTCTAATTTTATACAAGTCACACCACGACCAAATATCAAAAAAATCACGCAACTACATTGAGTAGAAGAACTTACATGTCTCCATTTCTAGAGAGGAAAAAATAACATTTTCTTTAGGGATAGACAACACAAAGAAAAAACACTGCCAGAAAGTCATAAAATAAAGCAGTGTATACTCTCAAAGGACCTTGAGCAACCAAGGTTTTTGACAATATAAGAGCAGTCAGGTGCCAAGGCTCAGCAGGACTAGTCATATTTTGGATAAGTTCCATCTGGCTCCAAGCAAAAAGGCACTAAGACTCAAACATCTGTATGCATGAAGATGAAACAAAGCATTTGGCAATACTGAGACTATATCCAGTATAAAAATTGATTTAATTAATTTCTAAACAAGGCAGTGAAAGTGTATGCATAAGCCAGAAGACCAAAGATATTTCTGTACCCTCCTGTTAATAATTCATGGCAAGGTACAACTACCTGACCCAAGGAATAGCCTTTTGAAGATATGCTTGTTCCATTGAAGGGCAGACTGAGACATCATCTTCTATGCATTATGAGATCAGTTACTTTGTCAAAGGAAGTCCAAAGCAGCTGAACTATGTCCTATATATTTCTCTAGGAGAATTGGCACATGTGTAGAGCATTGAGCCAACTATTCAAATAATGGGAGTCTGTGCCAGTTATTGTGACACAGAAAGCACTTAATTATTTAGGGAAATTCTGGACTCTTTTTTTTTTGGCCTTTTGACAGAGGACAGCAGGAAGTAAAAAAAAAGCTACTCTGTGTGAACTCTCCTTCACCCAACTGATTACAAATGTGACACCTTACCTACTTAATTTAGTTAGAACTGTAGTATGCAGAAAAGAGGAGAAAGAATAGTATTGGTTATAATCGTAGATTATTATAGTCGAAAATTAAGGTATCATCCTTCACTTTAGACAATCACAAGAGGCCATTTTCTGACATAAAGCATAATATAACAAAATGTCTGTTTATGTGACATTAACCTGCATCAAAAGATGGGAAAGGCAGATTTCCTCTTCATACCCTTACCAAATAATACACTTAGCATTAACTAAGCCAATCAGTTAAATTAAATTATATGACTTGTGCCAATATTGTTCCAGACATTCTGAGACTCAGAACATATCAAAGTATCAAGTGACCACTCATGCAGAAGCAAACAACACCTAAGTATAAACAAAAATCTCTATTGTTTGTGTCCTGTTTGCCAAGTAGGACTGACAGGAACCCCAAAAACAGAGCACACGGCTTCCCAAAGAACAACTAAAGGTAATTGCAGTTGTATCCCAAAACCTATCTCCAAAGGGGCCTCCCTAAGAAATGCCAGGAAAGATTACTCAGAGCAGAAGGCAATGGTAAGAAGATGTTTTGTGAGAAACACTGGTTCTTTAGATTTTTTGAGAAAGGGAATTTTTACAGCAACAATAATTAGTGCATCTACTGAAAAAAAAGAGTCAGCAAAGAGATATCCTCAGGATTCAGGCAATCCTCCAAGCTGGTAAGACCTAGTTTGCACAAGTTACTAGAACAAAACTTTAGAGAAAAATGCAAATAGTTTTCTGTTTGAAACTTTCCAACTCAGAGAAACAAAAGAAAAGCTCCTCTATCAATTTCTCCACCTAACTGAGCTATCAAGAGGTCAGATTAGTCAACTATCACAGGAAAGAATGGACAGCTAATCAACATTATTACTGCTTGTAGAACTGCTAATGCTGCCCAGTCATGGTTTAGATTCATACGTGCTGTGTAAGTGACAGTTTCTGTCCCCAAGAAATCAACATCTAAGTTATCTCCAACCTACTGCTGGATGGCTGCATTGGCCTGTACAAATATTTTCCAAACCTCATTTCCAGTCTGTTTCCTCATCAATCATGATCCCAATAATCAGTGTTTCCACAACGTCTGAGTCAAATTTCATCTACTACTAGAAGATGTTTCAGCAACGTGATGGAACATATTTCGTATTTATCGTCAATGAGATTACAATTAATTTCTGAAAGGAAGGATACAGTTAATAGTCTGCTCACACAGGCTTATAACCACACAAATTATTAAATTAAGGAAGAAAAACACTGAGATGCATAATTTCTCTCTTTCCCATAGATGCTCAACACAAATACTTACAGTTATCATCCATGAGTTCTGCTCTCTCAGACAATCTTCTACCATCACACAAAGCACTTCTAAACATTAGTAGGGACTATATCCTAGTACCTGCCAGCACCTTCCTCACTCCATGGACACACATGAGAACACCTCAGCTACCCCCATCATTGCACTTTTATCCACTGACTATTCATTCTCTGATTATAAATGATCAATAGAATACTTGAAAATAATCAGCAGTAAGTGCTCCTCTCCAAGTGTAGAACTGACTGAAGCATCCTCAATACCTGCATCTGTGGGTGCAAGACCATGCAGAAGACTAGAAGATTAAAGGCAGTAACACCTCTTTCAGGAAGCACTAAATGGAGATGCCATTTTGGCAGCTGGGCATTAAAATTTCTATTTATTCCAGAAATTTTGTTGCTGATTTCCACACTGCAGAGGAATGGATAACACATGGTATTTGCAGCAGTTCAACCAGTTTAACTGAAGAAAGCTATCAACCTGCTGTGGCTCCTGTAAGATGCAGTATATATCTTTCTGAAGTATGGCTTAGACCAATATGTCCACACTATTCATCATTAAATATTCATTATGCCTCAATAAAAATATATTTTCACACCCATGCACACTAAATAATAATAATTAACTAAATACCTAGATTTAATTTAAACGTAATCCTTATGTCTGCAAATAGTCATTTTTAAACAAAAAAAGAAAAAAGTATAAAATAATGGAAATGAAGACCTAAAGGGACTGCATGATCTTAAGATGTTATCCTTATATTGGAATCTTTTGTGTATATAATTTTGTTTTACCTCATCTGTTACAGAAGCAAAGTAAACATGACAGGAAAACATTCTGGTTATTGTTGTTATTACAATTACAGTCATACCAAGAATGTTGCACACTTGGTGTGCATGACTTCTGCAAGGAATTCAAACAAGTCAGTTATTCTGCAAAATGGTAAAAATAAAAACATACTTAGTGCTGATGTTATTTTCCAACATGGTATTTTACTATTATCCTTAACAATACTTAATACATCCACTGACGTCTATAGAAAAAAGAAATAAAAACCCTCTTTTTCTGTATTTAGTGTTTATTAGCACTGAGACATGCAGTATACAACACTGAAGTCCCTACAGTGTTAATCCTTGTTTCTTGAAGCAATGGAGTTCCTATCAGGGGAAAAAAAAAATCAACCAACCCACACTACTTTTGATTAGAACAGTTTAATCCGAATCCCTTTTCTCTGATCTTGGCAGAGGATTTTAAGCAAGTAACTATATTTAAATAACCACCCAGAATTAATCCTTCTGGTTGCTCAAGGCATGAAGGGAAAGCAGGCAGAAACAAAGAATTCAGAAATATGTTGCAGCTGTTTCTTAGAATTCACTATTTATAATCGAAAACTTTCACTTTTTTTCTGTTTTTTTCTTTTATTTTTTTTCTTTGTGTGTGTGTGGGAGTAGTGTCAGAGTAACCTTCAGCTGCCTTACTTCTACTTTCCTTTCTACAACAGCAAATATCAAGAGGGACAGAGTAGGTATAAAACATTTCAGCATGAAGTTAAGTGTTTCTGACAGTTTACAGCATTTTGCACAAGGCTGTATGTAAAAAGAAGGTTCTTTCTTTTATATAGCTTGGGTTGATTTAATAAAACTGGGGGGAAATTCCCATTTTTAGTTTCAGTAATGATTGATTGAAAGCTTCAAGCTTATTTCTAGTTTTCAAAAAAAGGAATTGTATGTACTGAAAAGGAATTTGATGTGTAGCTGTAGTCCCTCTAATCCTACCTTTTCTCTCTTAATATTTGATCCTTTCCAGATGCAATGGACCAATTTAACACAAGAGCCCCATCTAAGTTGTAAGCCAATTTTTTTTGATCCATTTTAAATTGAGCCAAGAAGTACATAACACACATGAATATATGTTACAGTGAAATACTGTTATACTGAGAAACCACTTTTTAATGCATGAGTGTTTATGCTTTGTTCAAGGCCTCGATTCTTATAGTACATTTGGTCTTAGAGCAGACAGAGAGTTAGGAAGTGAGTCTCCTTCAATTTGTAGCACATTTTAAAACATACAAAAGTGCAATTCAAAATATACAAAATGGAGCGAGGAGTGTTGGGAGGATGGAATATTTGGGCACTCCAACAATACAATTAGCTTCTGTGAATGGCAATCTGCCAATTTCTAGGTAGAAGAGAGCAGCTGGTTTTGTTTGGGATTTTTTTGGAGGGGTTACCTTTTCAAGACTGCATTACCAAAGACAGTTAAAGAGCGGGAAGAATGAAAACACTGCATAAATTAACTTCCATTGTTAACAATGGTAACATTTTTAACAATAGTTAAATATTATTTATTCATCTGATGTGTGAGCTGTATTGGCACATGTAACCCATTACTACAGCATTTCAATAAATCACCAACAATCTTTACCTTACTACTAAGGATGTGCCCCTTAGACCTTAGGAATCAGAATCTTAAATCCAGAAAAAATAAAATTGTTCAAGGTCACATAAGTAGCTGGGGGCTACAGTAGACTTTTTTTTCTAGCCTTAGGTCTGAAGCCCTGCTTCTTGAACCAATATAAAATTATTAGCTTATTATTAGTTAAGAATTGATGAAACAGGGAAGTTTTTAAAAATTATTCTGAAACAGTTAAGTTTCCTTGTTTAAAAGAAATACAGGTTTTGACAGCAAGTTCCTGTATCTTGGTGAATCATCAGATTTTAATAATTCTTTTCTACTGTGGTTTCTCATTTTTCCTGAAATGGATCTTTTACATGAACTAGTCCTCATTTCCCTTTCCTTGAACACTTATGTAAATGTCTAAGATGTCAATAACACAAACCCCTTTATAAGAGATTCCATTATAATTCTTTCATCAGATCACTTTCATAGTCCTTGGGCCACAGTTCTTAAATTTGCATTGTACATTCATATCTCTTTAAATGACAGATTCTCTATTTTGTACAGTTTTATTTCCTTTATCCTGATTACATTAGAAAAACTCGACATCCAATTATAAAGCTTTTCTTTAATTGAGAAGTAGGTCATTTTCTCAAATTTCCAAAGCACCTTCTACAAATGCTTGGACAGAGAAGGTCAGAATTCTTTAATTCTTCAGTGTTTTGAAGCAGGATATACAGTGAACTTGAGAATACGGTAATATCAGCTAGGAAACCAGTCTCACTTTTACCCTGTGTGTTAACAGTCTAGAAGCAATATATCATTAGAAGTAATAACATTGGTGTTCAGGGGGAAAAAACACTCATTTTGTGATATGCACAAAATGCAAATATTTCAAATATTTTCACTGTTATCAGCATACTTCCACTCTTCTGCCTACTATTTAGATGTAGAAGCTGCAAGGTCCTTCATCTCTCAATTTATATGAATTTATATCATTAATAAGACTTCCAGTAGGTGGCTAAAAGAAGTCAAACAAGTGCAGCTTCAGCAAACGCATGAAGCATATCCAGGGAAAAATCATACTCTCTCTGAACCAAGCAATTACCAGGATCGTGCACTCTTAAACGTAAATATTTTGCCAGATCAATTGTCACTGCAGAGAAGTTACTCAATGTGTTTCACACATCATGTAATCTGTGGGTCCTATAAACATGGCAGAGAGAGACCAATTTGCCAGTAGCACACAAGTAAACTTATAATAGAGGGTTATAAAAAATTATAAAAAAACCTCAACTAATAACTGTGAATACAAATAACTGCTTTGTCTGCCTGCATTATTACAGAATGTACCACAAGTTTTAATCCATTATAGTTATAATAAAACACTGTCTCTATATAGTTGAAAACAGCACTCAGAAATAGATCTCTTTTTCTTTTTTTGCCTTCTGCAACCATGTGACATTGCTAATGCAGAGGAGAAATAAAATCCAGATACCAAAGTCATGCTTTGTAGTCTATTAAAGCCCAGCTGTTGGCCAGAGTTAAGGAAATGATTGTGCTGTTTGTGCCATTTCTAATTAATAATAACTAAGGATTAATAAAGCAATTTGGAAAAAGAATGTACTAGGTAAGGGTTTATAGGTAGATGAAAGTAATTTTATTGTAAATAATCATGGATAAAATTAAGTGTGAGCTCAGACATTTTATGGGGCAGCAAAAAAAAAAAAGTTTCACATACTTTTCAAGTTCTGCTTCTCTTAAAAGTGTGTTAATGGAGGTGAAGGTACTGGAAAGTTGCAATTTCATCCCTGGTAAATAGTTTTGAGACATCTACAATGTTTAACAGTTCTATGCTTTGTTGCCAAAAACACGAAAACTGATCTTAAAGGGGGACTTTTCTCTGTTTATTTTGACTTAAGGGTCTTAGAGGCTTCACAGTTTGATGGGCAGCTCTGACAACACTGCTGAGAGAGAAATTTTTTAGGCTTTACAGGAGCTGCATTCTGGAGCTGCACTTAACCTACTGCAGAAGGTTTGTTAGGTTTTCTGCAGAAAAAAAACAATAAAGTCCAGCTACCTTGGTCATGACTTTTTCTGCCCATAAATGAAGGGAAGAGCAATTGACCATAGACCTTCCAGGGCAGCTCAGCATGAGTATGAAAATATTCAGTTCTAACGCAGTGTGTGCCACTTCTCCCAAAGCCCATCCCACTCCACAGACCTTCTGTAGGCTGCTGTTTCTAATATCCATACTCTGAACACGAGTCTTAACCCATCCTTGATCCACACCCCTGGGTGACACATCCTTGTGGCTGACACAAAGCACCAGCTCAGCCTGGGTGCCTAAGTTAAATACACCTCGCACTTTTCACCTGTGAAATCCCATGGTTCCTCTCTAGGAGGGGATTCTCAGCAGCTTCCAAAGCCCCCAAGAATGGAGAGTGTCATCCCACAGCACTGGTGCCTTGGCAGGCTACAGTGGTGGGACTGGGGGAGAGGAGGGGAGGCCATGAACTGCCCTGGCTGCCAGAGGGGAACAGCTGTGGAGCTGGGAGCCACTGCCCTGGTGTGGGGATCTGGCCCCTCCAGTGCAGAAACTGACGGCTTTGGGGCTGTGGGAGACTGACATCTGCATGTCAGGCACATCAGGAGCCTACACTGATGATGAGGGCAGCAATTGGAGCCCAGCCATGGACACAGTCTGGGCTAGGAACAAAGAGCACTTGATAACATCCTTAGGCCTTGCTCTGAAATTCTCTTCAGTCTCAGACCAGACAGAGCCCAAGTCTGCAGCCCGTGTTACACTGCAGTTTCTTCTCTTGATCTGCCACATGGTCTCTGGCTCTCCAAAATAGATATGAAACAGTGAAGGAGCCAGAACTTTATTTGTAATCACTGAAATCCTGTAAATTTTGATAGCATTAATATGTACTGATCGGGGCTAATGTAGCCTAATAGTGCCCTCAGGAGCCTGACAGGTATATTGTGATGGGAGTTCAGGCTGCAAGAATCTCTCTATTACAACTCTTACTTGAAGTATCTTATTAGATATTGTCTTCTTTCATGGTATATACTGCCTTAATCATCTATTGCCCTACTGGGAAAAAATCAGGCATGTACTTGACAAAAAAAATGCAAAACCAATACAGCTTATAGAACAGAGTGCATGACAATATGGAGCTAGTTCTACTCAAAATCTTATTAATCTGTCTGCACTAGGGCCCTGATTTCCGTCTGGATGTACAGTTCTACACCTTTCACTGGTATATAGATAATTTACAACAGCATCCGAGTGCCCAAAAATAGGTTTTACAGACATTTGTGCGTTTCTCTGCCACACCATGAAAATGGGATCATATTCTCCAGACAGTGAAAATGTTTGTTTTTAAACATCTCATTTCTTTAAAAAAACAAAAACTATTTTTTTTTTTAAAGCACACACATCTGGTCTGCTGACTGCCAAGGAGTTTTGGAACATTTTGGAACAGTGAGCCCTAGTTTCTTCTGTGATTTATTAATATGTTTATATATTTACATCCATACACAATCATAAACATATGCACAAAATAATAGACCCGTGTGCCTATGAGACTACACAGTTCCAGTTTGAATAATAAAAATATAATGCCTCAGACAGGATTAAGAGAATAGTTCAGATCGACTTTATCAGAATCTATTCCTATGTTCACTGTGCAGAAGTGGGACACAGATATTCGTTGCTATTACTGTCAGGTTTCTGGAATTATTTTTACCAGGAAGGGAAGTTTTATGTAATTTAAAGGTGAATTTTTATAGATGAGAAATCTTGGCCATGAACAGATAATAAAGAGCACTAATAAGTCTGCTAAGATGTAATTTTATTATTTTTTTTAAACCTTGAAACCTGAGGAAATACCTTGCTGTTTAGGCTACTCCATTTTTCAGGGAGAGCTGTAATTGTGCTATGGTGATTTTTGTCTTTTTCCTTGATTTTCCCATTTACAAAGTAAATGCTCAGAGTGTCAGCTGCTCACATTAATTCTTTACAGGACAGCAGGATAAGGATCAAAGCAAACAGCTTCTTTCTTTGATTAGCCATATACCAAACACAGCTGTAGTTCTACCTTCTGATTATCTCCCTGCTTCAATTTCATTTGGAGGATAACTTGGGTTAAAAACAGAATAGATCACTTTGTCTAGGTGCTGCACATTATGAATATATTTTTTGTCTTTTAGAGAAAGCTACTAATTCTCAGCATAAATCTACCCAAAATCAAGTGTAGGGTTAAAGGATAGTTTGGTAGGGAATAGTGTGGTCAGTTTAAGTAAGATTGATATTTTTCTTATTAAATTTATTATCCTGCATGCCATCTTGAGTATATTTCAAAATGTAGGTGAAATAAATTGTTTCATATTCTTTATGTATCAGTTCATGAAATCTCAGAACTGTAGAATCAAAAAATGGCTGAGGTTGGAAGGGACCTCTGTAGGTCATCTTATGTAACAGATGCATCTTATTGCTATGCAATAAGCATCTTATTGCTTAAGCAGGACACATAGACTGTGTCTAGACTCCTTTTGAATGTCTTCAAAAATGGAGATATTAATTTTCTCAGAGCAACTTGTTGCAGTGCCCAACCATCCTGACAGGACTTGCAGGTTAGCTTTGAATATGAACCAGTGTTCTTGGGCCCCTCCTTCCTCCACAGCCTTATGCCATGGGACTCTCCCAAGCAGATCCTTAAAGAGGCCAAACTCTGCTCTCTGAACCCTAGAGTTGTGAACTTGATTTTTGCTCTACTCCCTCTTCTCTGAATCCCAAACTCCAACATCTCATAGTCACTGCAGCCAAGGCTGCCTCCAACATTTGCAATTCCAATGAGCCCTTGTTTCTGAGCATGAGATCCAGCAGAGCATTTCACCTCATTGGCTTCTTTATCACTTGGGTCAGGAAGCTGCCCTGGCTTCTCTCCAGAAGCATCCTTCATTCCTTATGCTATGTTGTCTCTTCAGCACATGCCACGGTGGCTGAAGCCACAATAAGAGTTGTAATAGAGAGATTCTTGCAGCCTGAACTCTCATCACAATAAATTGTCTTGGCCATTTATTCTTCCTTATCAGGTAGCTTTAGCAGGCACTATACCCATATTGATCTTCTCTTTAATCCGTACCCATAAGCTTTCAGCTGGCCTATCAATCCGTAGGCAGAACTCCATGCATTCCGGCTGTTCTCTCACATAAAGGCCTGTTGCTCCTGAAAACTGAATATCCCTCCATTGCAACCCTCCAGCCATAGAAGACATCCCAAAGTCTTCTGTGATCCAAACAGGATTGTAGCCCTACAGCTGCACACAGATCTCCTCATTTTTGTTCCCCATGCTGTATGCATTAGTGTGCAGGCGCTTTGAGAGGCAGCCCAGCTTGCTGGGTTGTCAGAAAGTGTTGGGATGGTGGTCGTGTTTGCCCCAGAACAGGCAATTCCTTGCTTACTTGAAAATGCAGAATGTGGCCTGCTGGAGTTCTGTTTTGATGATTTTGTGTTCTCATCCAAGTCCATTTCATGATCTCATTCCAAGTCCTTTGCTTGTCAGCCCGGTCCCTCACCCCCTCACAGGTCTGCTGTTAACTCACTCTTGATTATCCTACCGTTTATATTTAAAGAAACAAATTTGCAAAATTACATACACAGAGCAGTCGCAACTACCTGGATTTTGAGTTTAATTACTGATTTTAATATCTGGTTTTTTATTTAATTAATTCCAATATAAATTGTACTAATCTGTACAAAGTGATTTTTAAAAGCAGTTACTACTTTCATCCTCATGTTGTTTCATAAAACACAAATGGTAATATGAGAAAAACCATTAGTCTGTCGCTTTTACAAAGCAAAATCTTGGACCAGATGTTCAGCTAGGCATAGCAGAGGAACTATTCTGTTTATTTTACCTGGGGAATTGTAACCATGGACAGCAGTAGAGTTCCATAAATTTAAACTAGCCAAAAAAGCAGTCTGATACTTATATCCCTTTCACCCTAAGATTCTGATTGTTTTTCTCTCACAATTTAGATAAAACTTTTCCAGCCCTTTAAAGAGTGAACAAAGTCCAATTGACACAGGCCAATTTCCAGTATTGGGATGATTCTTCAAGCAGCTGTTACAGGTAAAATAGAAAGGATTCACTAGGACATCATGGTAAATTCAGCTCAGGACATAGGCTAACAAAATTCAGAATTTAAAACAAGAAATATATAGGAGCATTATCATTTTCCCAACTCTTCTGTTGCTGTGGATGCGAATACATTTCCATTTACCAGTAGATTTATTCTCCGACCTATAGGGCCTACAAGAAAGCTAGAGAGACACTTTTTAGGACTGGTTGTGATAGAACAAGGGAGAAGGGCTTTAATCTGAAAGAGGGTTGATTTAGATTAGGAAGAAATGCTTTACTGTGGAGGTGATCAGGCACTGGAACAGGTTTCCAGAGAAGTTGTGGATGCCCCACCCCTGGAAACATTCAAGGCATGGTTGGATGGGGATTTGAGCAACCTGGTCTAGAGGAAGGCTCATGACCATGGGTTTGGGACTAGATGATCTTTAATGTCTCTTCCCATAGAAACCATTCCATAATTCTTATTCTGTAAATTCACAGGTGTGATGAGGAAACATTCACTTGGAATAAGAAAGTAAACAAAAGATTATAAGAATGGGATATTGGTTTTTCATAATTTTCATTCTAAACTTGTCAGAACTTCTGTATGATCAATAACATAAAATCATAACATCTTAACATAAACAGATATACTAGGCACTGTAGAAAAGCAGCATTTCTGAGAATTCACCTGAATTGCAAATGATACTACAACAAACTAATTTTTTTAGCAGAAGACATTTTGATGAAGAGTAAAAGAGGAAGCCAAATACAAACCACATTTTTCTATATGGGAGCTGGTTTCTACTCATACATAGGTAAATAAGGAACACACAATAATTCTCTTCATTTGGGATTTTTAAAGTGTTATTGTAGTTGTTAATTGCTATGAACATGCCCTTTAGTGTGAAGAAAGTAGAGTAGTGTTTGCTATAAGACATGAGGGAAAAGGTAGCAGAAATTGGAATGTGAACATTAAGAACCTGTGTTGAAAAAAACTGTAAAAATAGGTCTTTATGAACTTTCCAATCTTGCCTACATTCAAGTAGCCAGCTCATTTGAATAACAACTATAGTTAAGTAACAACTCTGGTATTTGTCAAAATGTTTGTGTAAGATCTCCTTCATGTGACCTAGGGAAGCAAAATCATCTTCATAACTTTCCAAGTACTGGATCATTTTCTTTATTACTAAAAACAATATAATTCTACAAAGAGTATAATTCAAATTGTTGAAAATTAATGATTTTGTAACATAAATAAATTTCCCCAGAGCATCCTTTCACACGCTGTTAGGCTAGAAGAGGGTTACCAAAAAAATTAATCCTTCCAGGTATTTCATGGCTTGTCTGTGGGATTGCAGTATGCTTTCAAGATAAGCATTTTTCTGATAAAGCATTAGCAGTAAGGTCTGTGCTAAATTTATGCTGTTGGCCCAATTTCCACAAAGATTTATTTCACAAAAACTAGAACTCAGGTGCTGCTGCTCTACAACACTTTTGTAACATTAATGTGGGTCACTGACATGATGACAGAAAACTATGATTTCATGTCAGTAGGGTTAAAATTTCAGACTTGAATAAAATGTTTCAGTTAGAAGGGACAATACTGTCAATGAACAAAAGACATTTCCATTTATCTTATCTGATGGTAGAAAATATACAGAATAAGAAAGTACTACAGGAGCACTTGCTAGCACCATTACAGCTAAAGAGGACTTTCACACCAGGGAATGCTTTAAGTATTTTACTTCTTACATGGATTCGTTTCTCTTGCAATTACCTTTAGGTGTTCTATTATTTGGGCCGCTTCCAGTAGCTACTTCTACTAATGCATGCCCCCTCCTACTCTTAGTCTACCTTGCAATTAAATTAAAATATGTGTTTTAATGACATTGGAGGCATTACTTGATGCACTCTGGTGTTGAAATTAAGCCTTTGTCCTATAAAAAAGGAGCATATAAATAAAAATTACTTGAACAGATTGTCCATTCTGAAGTATTCTTAAAAGTAGTTAGTAATATGGCATATTTTTGCTGGAGTTCCAAAAAAGAAACAAATGAGATATATAGCTGTGATATCTATATCTGGGAAAATATAAATTTTTTAAAAAACTTTGTTCAGTGAAATTATTCCCGACTAAATCTTTGTATATTTACCCTTAACACCAAAATGATAATATTTTTTTACTGTATTATTTCTTCCCCAGCCTGATGGAGATTTTTATGGACAACTGAATTGCTTCCAGCTAAGAGTTGATATAAAGCTCAACACTCTACTTGGTTACTCCTTATTTATACTCATAGATTCACAACCAGAAAGGAAAAAACTCACAAAATTTTGCAGGGGAGAATTATATAGAAAAAAATGCTGTTAAAATTTAGGAGTGCAAACCTTAAACTGTGTTTAGGTTTTCCAATGTGAAATATGGATGGAAAAGTTTTCTGGGAGTAGTTGTCTAGAAGTTGTACTTTTGTCTCTCATGTATGTATTGTAAGCTGTTATTTCACGTAACCAATTTATTTAGACACGTGTCTTCCCTTAATTAGAATGTTTGCAGGAGCTGCTGAAAATACTAATAGCATGGGAAACCCAAACCTTCACAAATCATATACAATTTGGCCTAAAAATTGCTAGGTTTAAAAAGTATCTTATGTGGACTGATTTATTTTTCGTTCATTGTTGGGTTTTGAAAATTAGTATAACTTTATAAATATTATTTATATTTTGTCAGTTTATCTTTGCTGTGCTTAACATGTCCTCTCCCACTAGATAAAGTGTTCTTGGCTTATATGCAGACACTAAATCTACAAAAGGAGAGGGACAGACTGCTAAGACTAGATATTCTGCATTCCCAAGTTTTCCAGGAGACAACAGTCTGATTTGCTTTGCTGCCTTAGGAAAAAGCTTAGATTTGAGCCTGATCTTCAGAAAAGCTGCAGTTGTGATAATACTAATATTGGTATTGGTGATGTTGGTGACAATAGGAGGCAGAAGTCACTTTTGTCTCTTTCAACAGAGAGATGATCATGGCAGGTGTGTAAGCTATCTTGTCCAGAGTGGAATCTGGCATACGCTGATGCTGCAGTGCGTGATTGAAGGTTTTCAAATTTATATTTGTATTTTGTTTGTCTGTACTTGGTTTGTTCCTTCCAAAATACTCACACCCCTGTACCCCTGATAACACCTGGTATCACCCTGTCCTGGACCCACCCCTTTCCTTCCCCCTTTGGTCCAGAGTGTGCTCCTCCCAGGTGCGACCTGTTAAGAGGAGGGCACCAGGGCCAAAATGGGGTTCTGGCTGTTCTGGCACATGTTCTGGTAAGTGCACTCCTGGCACATGGAGCTGTACTGAGTAAACACCTTTTCCAACCCAAGCCAGAGCCCGCTCCATTCTTCCAGCCTTAACCAGGCTCAGCCAGCAGATTTGGAGGACGCACGGACTGTTTTGGGTTGGTCTGGGGAACTGCTTTAGCCGGTAAGCAGCCCCACGGGAGATACCAACCTTCATGCTGCCTTCTGTGGCATTCCTTTTTGCTAGTGGTAAACCACTCATGAGAAGGAATGTTCTTGCAGGTGGGAGAAGAACAGCTGCAAAAATAGGCAAAGACAAGTTTTCACCAGGACAGACTTTTTGCCGCAAAATTCTTGTTCCTGCTGTCATCTACACTCAGAGAAGTGTCTGTGGAGCTATCCAAGTATGACTGAAAGAGATTCACAATTCAGAACAAGCTCATTTTTGATATCTATGGTAGGTTACAAGAAGTGCTTGGAATGCCTTATTAACGGATCTGTCTGATAGTTGACAGAGACACTATTAAATCTCTCTTGTACAAATGAAAATTTTGTTCTTAATTGCAGCGAGCTCAGGTATGAGTGGCAGTGAAGCCATTCAAGCTTAGCTTTAAGCCATGGCAGTTTGGGATTCAGCTGCTGGGTAAGTATAAGCAACATGTTGTGCCAGCTCCACTGCAAATTCACTGATGAAAGGAAAAATGCTGTTGAACAGTACCAAAATAACTCCTGAAAAATTAGAACATTTCCTTGTGAAATGTTCTCATTTCAGCTGTTCTCAAATTTCTATTAAACAAAATGTTACTAAATTTAAAATCACTAAGTTCAAGATAGAGTTCTGGTTACATTTAGATTACCAGTCTTTTCTAAAGGCCTTCAGAACAAAATGTGTCATTAAAGACTTTAAAAATTAAGTCTTAATAGCTTAAAATATTCTTTAAAATATCACCTCCAAGATCAGTTCTGTATGATGATTTTTATTACATTGGAATAACACTTTAACAAATTCTCACTTTGTGAAAAAAGTCTTTAGCACATCCCACAGAGCAGGTAAGAGATATGCTCCAGCTGTTCTTAATTTGGAAAGGTTATGTATTCATGAATTGCTGAGTCACATTCAAAGATAAACCACCACTCCCTGAAATCTGTAATTGAAAAGCTAACATGAGATCCATAGCAAGTGAGAAAAGACCAGTCTGAACAACAAAGAGATAGACTGTAAACCTAATTCCATTAGATGCACCATAAATACTCAGATAATTTAAGTCAGGTAAACCATCTTTTGTATTTATTATGAAGTATATACCTGGAAAAGTTAAAAGGAAACAGGGCTATAAGTGCTAAAGCACTATATAAATTTTGGAGAGCTCACACAGGCTCTCCAAGACCATTACACCTGTATCATCTTTATTTTTATGATTTACCTCAAATAACATTATCACATTTTAGCTTCATATGGCAGTCTATTAACCATTTATATGCTTGATGATGTTGAATGACTATAGTCAAGTTACCTGTCGAATGTGAATAAATTGAAGCCATTTGCTCCTTTGCTCTGACAGGGAAATGAAAGAAACAGTACAGGTCATTCCATGTTTGTTCTGGTAGAAATACTACTGCCAAAAATTAAGATACTGTGAAGTCCTCTATATCACAATAAAGTAAATAATTTTTATCTTTGCAGTTGTGGGGTTTTCAGCAAAAATATGAGGCAGATTGAAAAGCTTCAACTATTTGCACTACTTTAAAAGATCAAGATTCTGGAAAAGGCATAATTTTTTACCACTTTTCCCAGCATGGAAATGTCCTATGCTTTGGATCATCAGTGACAGTTATAAGATCTTGGGGCCTTGGCCCCAGAACCTGTTTTCTGATTGCTTTGAACATACTGTGCATGGCACCACAGCCTCTGTCACCCTGCAGCTGCTTGTGCCACACTCAGCTGTGGCTGGCAGCATTGAGCAGATGGTGGAAGTGAGATGGAAGCTGTGGGAGTGCAAGGTAGTTATCCTGCCTAATGACTCTTCCTACGGGGGCAAGACTGCTTTTTTTTCACACAAAACTCAAGTGCTCTCAGATGGTATCACTGACCATAGACTAAGCAATGGTAGTCTAAATAAAATTTCAGCAATCTGAACAATTAATGGATGGGCTAATTAGAGACTACTCATTTGTGACATGGCCAATAAGTGGTTCATAGCTAGCTAGTAGAAATAAATGGATTTCTGAAGGGCTAATATTGTGTTTAGCAGAAGAGCAAGCAACAAGAAAAAGAACTCAAGAGCCTATAATTACAAGTGTCATAATGACAAAATACAAGAGTAAACAAAAATTGAGATCAGATAGGTTTGCAATAAGTGTTGAACTAATCACAGCACAAAATAAAGGTACAAGAGGTTCAGAGTTGTTTATTCAATAAAATTTCTTCTGATATGCTTGAAAGCATAAATGCACAGATTAGTTGTAATGCACTCCAATGCAGGTGTGCAGAACCATTTTCTTTTTGCCACAGCCCCAGTATACATCACCAAGTCATACTGAACTCCCAAATTCTATTGTACTGGTGAGTCTGAAAGTGACTCATCAGCACTTTTTTAATCTTTCTTCTCCCATGATTATTAAATTTCACTGCTCAATACTTTCACTCATATTTCTCCTCTACACTTTTCCTCTCAGAACTATATTCTTACATGGTTTATTCTTCACATTTTCATATTTATTCTGCTCCACCTAATTTCTTTCCAACAGTGTCTATTAGTGCAGCCACTTGTCATTCTAAAGAGACAGTTTTCCTCTTGTACTTTGCCTCGTAAAACTTCCAAACGATCTTGATAAGGGTGGTTTCCTTGAGGTTTTGTCAAATAGCCTCCAATTTAATAAATGCATCAGAACTTTTGTATTTAGCCATCTGTTTGAGCATGTTTAAGATATTAAGATTTTCCTTAGCAATAATTTTGTGTCAGTCTTTGCATTAGTCTTACAATTAATACTTGCCTACAGAAAACAATCAAGCAACTGTGCTTCCTCATGGTAGTAGAAGAGGTAAGGCATGACCTTGGTCTGAGAGACTGACATGAGTGTTTTCTTTCAACACTTCAGCACAGAAGGGTCAGATATCTTGAGATCTAAATGGGCACAGCATACTTATTCTTTGTACCACAGCATGCAAAGTAGAGATTTTGTATCCCTAATCTTCCAGTCTTATAAAAATACTTTTATTCCTTCTTTACCTCTCAAGTTTTTCCATAGTTCTACTTACTTTCATTTTGATATGACAATAAGAGACAATATAGTGTAAGATTCAGCTCTCATATTTTTCAGTGGGTTTAACCTTAAATGCAGCTTAGTGACTACCATGTTCACTTTTGAGAGGGCAGAAGTATAAGCACTAACAACATACAGAAGACGTTGCTTTTCACTACAGGGGCACAACTAAACAGCTTCTGCCAAGTGAAGGAAGAAGTTTGGTCCATTTCATTCATTTTATACATGCTGATTGAATTAATTTGTTAGGCCTATACATGGTAGTAGATTTTCCATTTTCAGGACAATACATGCAGTAAGTGTGCTCGTCATTTAGCAGAACGGATCATTAACAATTGATGCAAAATGGGATAATAGATGTTGCTGTTTTCCTTTTGCATCTAGTGGTGAGTTCAACTGGGGATTAAATTGCCTCATATCCCGCTCATTAATAATTTTGAAGGCTGACATTTACAAGCATAGAATGAAGGATATTCGAGGCTTTCAGATTAATGTAATTTCAGAGATTCTGGATTAGATGTTTACATGCTCATGTGGCTGCTAATAATTAAATTGAACTTCAGTTATTGGTTGTACAGACATCAAACCTTTCTAGATAAACATTAACAAGATACATATAATACCTATGTCATGTGTATATAGTATGTCCGTAATATCTTTTAGGCTAGGTTTTTAGCAATAAACAAAATGTTTCTATACTCTCAAGCGTAAATTCACATTAGACAAAAATATTATCTATTACTTATTTTAGTGTTTTTAAAAACCACAATGAATCCCAGTTTCTTCCTGCAGAGGGGGTACAGTTTTTCTTCTTTCATAATGGAATGGAAAACAATGATGCAATCCAACAAAATTCTTTTGGTTATTATGATCAAGTTCCCTAAATAGAGCAATGGACTAAGATCAGATTATGCTACAGGAATCCTCAAGCAGCTGAGATGGACACAATTATGTCTAAAGAGATATTAGCAAAAGAATTGCCTGTAAAACTATTTCTTCAGGTCATAAAGCTTTGTGTTATACTGATCAGCTGCAGAGTTTCTGCTGATATCCACAATGCAATGTATCCACATTGTAGACTTAGACCTTTCTGCCCCACCTCATCAGACCACAGTTTTAAATTCAGTTTGGTTTAGGTTCATTTTCCACTTTCTTTGCCAACTAGCATTGGCCTGTTCCTTGTATCTATTAAGCAACTCCATGGCCTGGTATATTTACTTTTCCTTCCAGCATCTCCGGCTTAGCTACTCAGCAAAAGAAGTTTTGATTCCAGGGCAGGTCAATGTAAGTGGTGTAAGTGTCATCTTGCCTGCAGGCATGGTGGGATTAAGACTGAACCTCCTCACTACTCAGAATCCCAGTTACGCCTTGCAAAACTTTCATGGAAGCTGGGCTTAATGTATTCATTTTCTGTGCTTAAACAAACTAGATTAGAGCTACCTCTGATGTAGCATTTCTGCTGGTATTTCTTACAGACAGCATCTGTTTGATGGCAGTTGAGCAAGAAGGTGCTCTCTTTAAGCAGGAATTCTCCAGCTTACTGTAAATGATATAATATTGTTTTCATTGCTATATGTTTTCTTTTTCCTTCTGGTTATTTATCTCTGGACTCACAATATTGAAGCTGTTTGAGGATACTCAACATGAAGAGTTGCGATGCATTGCTGTAGACATTTGATCCGGGAAAAAACCTTGCTATTTCACTATACTCATGTAAAGGAGAATCAGGGAAAAAAAACCTAAACGTGGTCAGTAAATTAAGTGTATATTTATTGTAAAAACAATATCAATCACATCTCATGAAAGAAAGAAGAGCACTTGGGATTTTAAGAGACTGTTTATGAAAGAAAACCCAACTAAAATAGTAGTTTCTTAATGTCCTCCAAGTGACAAATTGAGGGACGTTGTGCAAAAAAGGAACTGAAAAATGCCAGAACAAAATATGCTTTCAATTACAGGCTTGCAACACCTAAGGTATTCTCTTACTTCTTTAACTTAAGAGGTAACACCAAAATTCCTGTGAAGATAAGTGTAGCTATAGAGGAGAGAAGCCTCTAATAGATCTTTAAAGTTTTTAGAAACTAATAGTGCCATCTTGAAATTATTCTACTGTTATGGGCAGCAAATTTAGAGAGTGCTGGTAGTGTATTGTGGTGTCAGAGTTGCTCAGACAAAGAAACAAACATGTTTCTGCAGTCCAAGGAGCTGCAGGGAACAGAAAAGCCTGCATAATCTGTTAGAGATTTACAGTAAATGCCTTTTGATCACAAGGCACATATTGCTGTTGTGAGGTTAACCACCACAGATATAAAGTCAGGGTGTTTGGGTTTTGGTTTTTTTAAGTTGGGTGGAGATGTTGCTTTTTTCTACTAGAACTGCTACATTGATATCCATGAGAGGAGTTTGTTTCTAAACAATGCTGAGGGTTTTGGTGGTTTGAAGGGTTTTTTCACGGGGAAAAAAACAAAATCTGCCCCAGCTAGCTAAATTAAAAGGAAGAAATTACAAATTTCACACATTTATTCTGTGATAGCTGTTCTCACAGGTGCTGAGGATGATATGGTCAGACTATATGTGAGACATCATGAGCAGGTAACACTGACATCAACAAAAAAATTTTATTATAAATATATTTTAAAAATAGCTTTTTTTAGACTCTTGCTGTCTGAAGTTATGTGAAAGTTCAAGATTTTAGTTTCTTTGAGAAAGAAATAACCTAAAATGAGTGTTCCATGCCTTTTGGCTACAGAGAAGAACTTCACAATCTAAAGATTCAAAAAACAGAGCACAGCTGCTAAAAAAAAAAAAAAGTGTGGATTTTTATCCTTATTTTTGCCTATACTTATTATTTTTTTAAAACTTGGCATTTGGCTATACTGTTAATGTGTCAACACAGAAAAACTTGCAATTACTGTTCAAAAGACACAAACAGGAAACAGTTCAATGGACTTGCTCAGATTTTCAGGGAAAACTGTAGTCTGACTAAATCTCAATCCCCCAGACCATACACCAATCACTTATTGGTGACTATCTTTACAATTTAGGTAATGCTTACACAAAAAAAAACCCAATAAAAATCACTGTGTGTTGAAACTAAAGTTTCTGGGAATATTTATTTTACATAAAAAATACTTACAGTTACGTATGCAGTAAAACAAAGAGTCAATATTAACCTGTTAATCCCCAGTCAAAGTGCTTTCCATTTTTTTTAAGCTTCTCTATTCAAAAGGCAGATAGAAAAAAGATCATATTAACAGAAAATTTGATTTTTTTTATTTCAGTGAGTTTTGCACTGCTAACATCTGCATTTGAAACACATGAGGGCAGTTTGGGGAAAATCAGTGTACAAAACATGGTGTGCAAATGTATTTCATAATATTACTTAAAAAATCCAGAATAAAATATTGCAGGAGGCCGACAAACTTGCAGAGATTATGTAAAGTTACTCAAAGTCCTTATATTAATGAATTCTTGCTAAGCCCTCTTTTTAGTATCTCCTATCTGCATATCTTCACAAGGAATTGTCTTTTCTGATTACTACTACCACAGCTGCTACTGTGGGTAAATTGGTGAAAGGTGTATTACAGACAGAGAGTATGGAAAGTTCAGGAACAAAAGTAGGTTTACATAGCATGTACTCAGGATTTATAGCACTATTGTCTTTTCAAGAGACGGTCACTTTGCAATACAATAATTGTTTCATTTATCTTGTGCTGAGTTACAATAGCGAGCAGACTCAAAGATGATTAAAAATTAAAATGAACTTTATTCAATATAATAGTAAAGTGATGCTGCATAAATGGAATGGACTTTTCCACTTCTCTCATCATAGTCTGCACTCTGGTTTCTTTTCACATGCTGATATTCTTAAATGCCAGATATTTTCTGCAAATTTAAATGTTAAGGATTAAAAGAGATAATTGCTCCCCGGGCTAATGGTCACTATTACATGGAGCATGACTGGAACATTCTGCTGCTTCATTTGATTCACTGATATTCCCTCCAGGAGGTCACCTGCTGTACTCTTATGGTATAGAAATACAATGAAATTATTTCTTATTCCATAGCTTCCATAGAAATACATAATAGAGATATATTTGTACTGCACAGAAGAGTGTTGGGTCCCAGCACATGAAAACTTCCAGAGCTGGATTTCACAGAACTTCATACTTAATGATAATAATAACTTTATTTGTTACTAAAGAAGACTCCATTTTTATGTCCTCAGAATAAATCTTGAAATTTCATAGTGTAACCACAGTTTACACAAGGTAGAGCAAGTCATAGACAGTTAATGACTATTAAGACCATTTTCTCATAGGATTATGTAATCAGCATCACTTCTCAAATGCAAATTTCTCAAAAGTTCTTCTAAGCTTTTGGTCCTACACTTACATTCAGGTGCTTTGATAATCCTGTTCATTCTAGGTTAGCTAAATAAAACATTTAACTGGTATTTTCAGCCAGGACACATGTAAAACTCTCTCCCAAGGTGTCTTGCTCTTTTACATACTATGATTGCATTACCTTGATGTCCAGGTTCCAGCCAGGACAGGGTTAGTTTTGGCAGTAGCCAGGGGTGTGGCTAGGAATAGGAATTCTATACTACTTCACATCATTTTCCAGGATCAGTGTAAGGTTGGTGTGTAAGCAGTTAGGTACTGTCAGGTACGGTAATGAGCACTTGCCTTTCTTGTGCTAATATTGTTGCTTCTCTGTTCATTTTCTAACCTCATCACTGTTTCCAGTAAATTTTTTGTATCTCCACCCATGATCTTTACCTTTTGTGTCTCCAGTTCTCCTCTCTAGCTCACCCCAGGGGAAGGCAGGGAAGGAGTGGGGAGTAAGTCAGCAGATGTGGTTCCACAGAATCACAGCTCCACTCAGTATTCTGAATTGGACAAGACCTATTCTTAAATATTATTATCAAAACTACTGCCTGTAGCATCTTGTGACATAAAGCAAACTCCTGCCAGTGAAAAATTTCATGTGCCTTGGATTTTTTGGTCATTACTGTTTTTCATAACGTGAATATCTACTTTCCACCTTCAGAATCTTCTTAGTAAACATAATTAAAATCTCAATATTTTGATTTTTCTTCTATTTTGTTTCTAGGGGTTTTTTTATATATTCTATGGAAAATGAAGTTGTTAATTGATATCGATTAATTGTTAATATTTATTTCTATATAAAAAGGAAAGATACTGTTAAGTGCTTTTATTATTTTCCCATGAGACTCTTTATCACTAGAAAACACGTAATGAAACACAATTTTCAGGTAGCAAAGGAACAATACATATTACATCATTACATACTACGTTACATATTATATTACATACACTGCATATTACATTAACAAGCACTAAGGTCACAGAATACCCGTGGTTAGCACTCTTTCTACTTCCCTTCTATCAAAGCCTGGGATTTCAGGTCAGCCACGCAACAATGTTTAAGGTCACAAAACTTATTAGCTCATTAAATGAAACCAACTTCAATGTGGGAAGGCGTGTAAATCCCACTTTTTCAGCATAGCCTATGTTAAAAGTCAGAACTTTATAACAGAGTGGAGGAGAATCTTCACTTATTAAGAGTGTGGTAACAGTTCTATCCACAAGTAGTGGAAGAAGTTCACTAAGAAGTTCAATATCCACAAGTATTGATAATAAGCATAAGTATCAGAAAATAATAAAATTAATCTTGAGTCTAATTAGAGTCAGCGGAAAATGTAGATGACAAAACAAGAAAAAGAAAATACTAAACCAAACAACGTGGCTCCTTACACATTCTGGAGTCTCTCACATTAACGTTATTTTGTGTGATTCTCTTTCACATGTTATGGAACTGAAAACTGAGTTTCTCATACTGTTTGCACTGAAGATCATTTTCCATACAGGTTTTATTACTCCATACTCCTTATGTACAATGAACTATGCATTGGAGTGGCCTATTTTTGTCTTGCCTCTGGGATTGTCTTGGATGGGCTTATTCTCCACCATGCCTTGACTTCTCAGTTGCTTTTACCTGTTCACTTCACAGCTTAGTAGCCTGTGCCATTTGGGAGAAGTCTTGTTCATTTGAACATATCTGTGTGGGAATAACGTAGACCATAACGATTTATTACTAAATTTTTGTATATTTTGCATGTGGGCTGTCACATCCATCTGCCTAACGATTCCATTCTGTCAAAGGCTTCATATAAAGATATATTTCATTGTGTTATCCCCTTATTTAGGATCACAGTACTTGTTAAGCCTTTGGCACATTCTAGAGTGCAGAATTTGTGCTGTGCATTTATTAACAATTCCATTTTTTTGCTCTTTTTGTATAGCAAAGTCTTGGTTCCTTTTTCTACATTCCTTTTTACCCCTTGATTTGTTCAGTAAACCAGTTGTGTTCTTGATTTCATCTTTAAAACCCAATTAAAAATCCAATTTTCTTACTGACCATTGTATATGCCCCCTTCATTTCATTCAAAAAAGCAAGGAGTGTGCTCTGAAGTAGCCAACCTCTTCATTAATGTTTTTATATTACATGGTCAAGGCCACACAGCCACTAACCATCTACCCCCATCAAACTCTGGTATCACTGGGAAAGAGGTGCCTTGTTTTATGCTGGGTCTCACAGAGGAACATGAACTCAGACAACTGTTGTGGGTACAACTGTGTGCAGATGTCAGATAACACAGAGCCAGGGGATGAGCAGTGATATACAATAAAGGAAATGTTTACATCACAGAGCTGGTACTGGGCACCAGTAAACAGATCTGAGATCTGCCCAACAGGAGACCATAGAACAGTAAAGAATGAGACAGGACAAGGAGGTAAAGGAGAAGAGCAAAAAGAAGATATGGAAAAAAAGAAGGAAAAAATATTCTGAAGAGAGTCAGGAGACCTAGATGAGACAAACTACCTGGTGCTTAAGCCCCCAGAAAATAAGAATATTTTTCCCTAAAAGAGACTTCAGCTTGGAGCTTCTCAGACCCCTTTATTTAATACTGATGGCTAACTTGTCTGGAACTATACTGAAGAAAATAAACTTAAAGCAGCTGATTTTTAATCTTTCCAAAATGACGTCAGCCTTCCCAAATTAATAAGCATGTGTTCTCCTTTGAAAGATTTCTAAATAGTTCTCTGCCTAGGATGACTTAAACTACAGCATTATAAAATGGAATTTGCACAGATATCAGTGAATATAAATAAGAGTGGAAGGCAGTGTATGTTGCATAGAGTGCTGCCATCTTTTGGTTATAACATTATTGCAAGAGACCTCTGAATATGTCTAAGAAAGATGAATAGAGTCTGAAAGCATAATACATAAACCAAGTATTATTAAATAAAATTACTATTGTCACAAAAAAGACTAAATTTTTTACTAGAGACTCAGTCTGAAATGTGAGATTGCGGCTTAAAAAATGTGTCCTTTCATTTAGACTACTCTTATAACTTTTTGCTCTTTTAGAGATCTAGGTAAGCAGAGCAATTAAATATTTCTTCTTCTCCTGCTGCAGAAGTTTTAGCATATAACATATCAAGAATGTAAAAAATAGTAGCTAATAAAAAAAATGTCTTTTTGAAGGAGATTTCCATCAGTTTGGTTTTGTCTTTTTCTTTCCATATAAGGATGATTTTTTTCTTTTTGTAATTCATTTGAGTTAATGATATGCTCAAATTCTACCTTCACCAGAAACATGTCTGTGTAAGTGACTATTATATTGCTCTTTTTCTTTTATATCATCTTCATAGTTTAAAAAACTGTATGTATAGAGCATTTATTTAGCTTTAGAAGAGCCTAGAATTTGATGAGGGATTGTTTTTTTTTGTTTTAAAGGAAAAGAGTCACTGGCCCTTGAGCACAGTATTCTAATTTTGATTTTTCTTTCGAGCTTTAAATGTTTCCTTACAGTTATGTTAAATTTCTGGATTCATGGCTCATACTAAACGTTTGAAAATGTGATTTGAAAGGCAGGAAAGTCAATAGCCAAAAGAAGAGCTAAATACAGATTATTTTCTCTGCAGCCTCTTAAATACTCAGATTTATAAATTTGCCATTTTAATGTTCTGAAGATGCATGGACTTGCCCTCAGATTTATTTGCTTCCTTGCAGCTATGATGGCAAAACAAAAAAAAATTTAAAAAATTAAAACCCAAACGCACTACCTGCTGCAGTGGCTTTCTATCATTTTCTGTGCAAAAAAAGATGCTTACTGTGCTAATAATGATATTCCTCACTTGTTCTAAGTATTTTGTTTACCTAGTAAGAGAACCAGTGGAACATTTTGGCTAAGGTTGTTTCTTCCATTCCCTTTACAAGATTCCAGCTGATTTAGGTTTCTTTTGCTTACATGAGTGTGTTTGCTTGGTGGAAAGACATTGACATTCACTATTCCACATTGTGTGTATTTTGTTGTTTTCTGGTTCTGCTGATGCAGTAATATGTTTTCTGTCAAAAGCGTTTTATAGGCACATTACCCTGCTTGACAGAAACAGCAAGCTACAAGGGATTTCCTGAGGAGAAACTTCCAGATGCAGCGTGTGAGATTTCTCATCTCCCAACTACATTAATTACATTATCTCCCTGAAACAACATTCTAAATGAAATCATTCACTGAAAGTCTTACACACAGTTCAGCTGTCTGGACTTCTCTAATGTTTCTGTCATCTATAAATAATTCACAGAAAGCCAACTGGGAGACTGCATACTTATTTTCTGCACTCTCAGTATCTGCCAGTCAAGGGTGAGGAAAGAATTTCAACCTGGCAGCTGTGGGAAGATAGAAGCCCACCAATTTCAAGTCTTCAAAAAATCTCAAGTGTGGTTTTAATAGGAAATGAAATTAGCTTTTAAAAATAAAAGTATTGTAAAATAGGTTTTTTAAATATTTCATCTAATATTTATTCTGAAGTTCACTGAGGTCCTATTTTTACATGCTTTATTATAAACCAAGAGGACAAGAATTTTAGTTTGAAAGCCAAAAGAAAAAGTGATTTCTACATAGCCTCTCATCTTTAGAAGCTGGAGCTTCCAAAAAACAGATAAGGAAAACCATGAGAGCTGGAATAAAATCGTGAGTATTAACAACACTACTACAGAAAGGTTCTTAAATGGAAAAGATGGTGCAGTCTATTAGATCAGAATAATGCAATTGCTTCCAGAGGCAAAAAGATCATATATATTGCTGCACTCAGTAGTTACATAACATGGATGAGGTGTGATATGTACAAACCCAGAAACTATAGCTAAGAGGACTGGTTATTTTGTTTTAGATATATATATATATACATATATATATATATATATATACATATATTTCTCTGCAAATTAATGGGGAAGAGAATTAATGATGTCATCACTAGTAATTCTAGTCAAAAGATGATGAGGCTAAACTCAGATATGGGGTAATTGAATTTGTACTTATTTTCACCAGTTACAGATTTGGCTCATTATTTGTATTTTCATGTTGTGTCAAGTGGCAAAAATACATTTTGACCTTGTGATCAAAGGGAAAAATGCTCACAATTTTCCTTTGAAAGACAAATGGGACATGCAGCTTTCTGAGTCATCTTTTTTTATAGTTACATTCTGTAAACTTTGATTATAATAATGGGAATTTTGCCTGATGATTATAGTATCGGACCAATTGTAGCTTTAATTTAGATGAAAATTCATACAACTCCATTGAAAACAATTGGTTGAATCTGTTTACACCCAAACTGATTTTGCATCAGTTCCTTTGAGGGATTGTATTTCCCTTCAGCTATTAGAAACTTCTCTCCCAAAGGCAGAAACATTATCATATCATTTGTACAAAGGAACAACATCAAATGCTGCATACATAAGACAAGAAAATTAAGTTTTGAGAGAGCTGCATGCTTCTTTCTTTAAGGACTTTGAGGAAGAAACTATACAAGGGTGACCTTATACTCCAGTACCTATGGGATGCTCCATAGAATTAGCAGATTCCAGTTTTTCACATTTTTGCTCTCCTTACTGTAGTCAGCTAACATCTCTCCACAAATCCTCACTTAAAACAGATCAAAAGTTGGTAGCGCTAGCAATGGTAGTAGTACTTCAACTTGTTCTTAAAATTGCTGTAGAAAGAAAGGATTTTAGTGCTTTGTTAAATTAAAAACAAACCACTCAATATTTGCTCTGTCATGTCATGGTAGACATTTTTCTACACCTTGAAATTGTGTGTTGGGGTTTTTTTTCTCTCTTCTTCATTGTCTTGTTAGAGGTATTGCTTTTCTGTTTCCTGTAATACCTGAAATGAGTAAAATGTACAAAAGAGATGGTGGATGAGAGTGAGAATACACCAATAATAGGAATAATAAAAGTTGAATTTCATTTCAGAGAAAACACAAGTCTCTTTATAGTATTCTAGAAAATAGAACTGAAGATACTAAATTCATTTAGAGTCTTGACAGGATTAATTTGCTAACAAATATCACCTTTTAGCATCTCAATACTCTTATGGGATAGTCCGAGAACCAGCAATTTGATCAGTGATCAGTTTCTGCATATAAAGCAGTATTATTATTATTTTATAGTCTCACGTGGTACAGCCTCACAATCCATTCAAAGCTAAGATTTTAATTTTTTATTACCATGAGACTTTTGGTTAGACACAATAAGTTATGAATATTTCCCCAAGTATACCTTGATGGAAATTGACACTTTGTGGTGCACCCCTTTTAGAGTATGAGGTCAGATTTGTAGGTTTCATCTCTCCTGAAAGCAGGAGTAATATGTGTATTCATCAAACCTTTGAAGAATGAAGGCCTGAAATTCTTTGTCAAATACTTTTAAAGAGAATTTTCAAATGCTTTATTAAGGTTTACAAAGGTTTTTCTCAAGGAGAATGGGGAAAAGTAGACTCTTAGCATAGCTATCCAGAACTTTAGTTTATACTTTAGGTATTATTGCATTTCACAGTATAAAGAACATTTCAAACAGAGAGTGTTTATCTACTCTTTCAAACAATTCTTCCCTTTTTCTTTCTAAAAGGTGACCATGGGAAAAGGCAAATTTCTTTAAGATACATATCTCAGGATTTGAATACTAGGCTGGTCATTCAGCTAGAGAAAATGATATGTTCTTGGAAATAACCATGTCTTTTATTGTCTCTTAGCCTCATGTTTTTTAAAGTATATTTGCACTCACTGTAGGCAGGGTTCAACAGACCAAATGAAGAGTTTTTCTATCTAAAAGACTCCTAAAGTAGCTATCCAAAATAAATACTGAAGAATCAGTCATGATCATCTGTCCATAACTAAGTCTGAAGTTTGAAGAATTGGACAAAAGGAATAAGAATGGTCTCAGAAAATTCTTATCTGCATAGGTGCCATAGATAGGTTTCCATCATTTTGATTTAAAGCAGTTACAAAGATTTCAATGAGTGGTACTCCTCAGTGGCCAGTATTGGGACTGGCACATTTTCACTTTTTTGTTGGTGATATGGACAGTGGGGTTGACAACATGAAGCTGAATGGTGCTGATGACACACTGGAGGGAAGGGATGCCATCCAAACAGACCTTGACAGGCTTGAGTGGTGAGCCTGTGGGAGCCTCACAAAGTTAAACAAGGCCAAGTGCAAGGTGCTGCACCTGACTTGGCATGAGTACAGGCTGGGCAGAGAGTGGATTGAGACTATCCCTGGGGAGAAGGACTTACAAATGTTCATGGATGAAAAGCTCAACCTGACTCATCAATGTGTTGTCACAGGCCAGAAAGCCAACTGCATCCTGGGCTGCACCAAAAGCCGCAGGTCAGGGGAGATGATTCTTCTCCCTGTGCTCTGCTCTTCTGAGAAAGCTCTTGGAGTACTGATTCCAGCTCAGGGACCCACAACACAAGAAAAGCAGGGACCACTTGGATTGAGGGCAGAGGAGGGTCACTAAGCTGATCACAGGTCTGGACACCTCTCCTGTAAGGGAAAGGCTTAGAGTGTTGGAGCCGTTTTCATCCTGGAGTAGACAAGGGTTTGGAGGCACCTTAGAACAGCCTTCCAGAACTTAAAAGGGACTTACAAGAAGGCTGGAGAGGGATTTTTCACAAGGGCATATAGTGACAGGACAAGGGGGTGGCTTCCAACAGGAAGAAAGTATGATTAGGTTAGATATTAGGAAGAAATTATTTGCTATGAGGGTGGTAAGGCACCAAAACAGGTTGCCCAGAGAAGTAGTGGAGGCCCCACCCCTGGAAGTGCGCAAGTTTAGGCTGCATGGAGCTCTGAGCAGCCTGGTTGAGTGGAAGGTTTCCTGACTATGGCAAGGGGGTTGGAACTAGATGATCTTTAAGGTCCCTTCCAATTCAAACCATTTATGATTCTTTAATTTTGACTGGAAAAAGAATTTTATTTCCTTCAAATACTCTCAGTGGCTAAATAAAACATAGTTCCAGTCAAAAAATCTGCAAAGCATTATCAATTAAAAACCACAAAATTATAAGCAGTACTATGACACTTAATTGACAGAATATTCTTAAACATGTAATTCTTATCATAAAGTCTCTCAATCAAGTTTTTAGAATGAGCTGTTAAGTACTTGTCAAAGTATCATAGATCCTACACATAGTATTGTCTTCAGAGAATGTTAGTGTTGGGCTTCAGAAGGAAATAAAGATTTCTCTCACAGTACTGGCAAAGTTAGCATTTATGTCATACAAGATGAATTGTGGCATTCTTCCTTTCTCTGTCAGCATTTATGGATCTCTTTCTTCTTTTGTCTCTGTTACAGTTAAAATTCTCAAGATCTATAACCAGTTTCTGAGAGGAGCATTTTCCATTCTTTTTGATATATGTGTGTAGTTAGGTATTTAGGTCAACTAGAACATGATGCACAGTGATCTCACATACAGAAAGAAATAGCAATCTTAAAAATTTCCATAAAGATTATAACAAACAAGTCTACTATAGCTGCTGAACAAAAAATCTTCCCTTTTGCTGTCTCATTCTTCATTTCCTTATCATTAAGAAAAATTTCTTCAAAGAAAGGCTTGTTAGTCGCAGGAACAGGATGCCCAGAGAAATGGTTGACTCACTGTCCCTCTAGGATTTTTTTAAGTGTAGCTGTAGCACTTAGAGACATGGTTTAGTCATGGATGTGTCAGTGCTCAGTAAATGATTAGAGATCTTTTCCAAATGAAATGATCCTATGATTCTGTTCTATCATGCTAAAACACCTAAAGCTGGACAATCAAGTCTATCAGATGCAATGTAACAAGAGACATTGGATGAATTTGTTTGTAATTACTGAAACAAGTGATCTAAAAAGAAGACTTTGACCCCAAAAATAGTCATAACACGCATTTATTGCACCATGTGCCAAAACTATGTTTCTAAAATCTTTGTTTGATACCTTTACATCTCACACCATCCCCAAATCTCACCATGTAACTGGTTAGATTAGAAAGTTCTCTGGACAGTAGGATTCTACTTTTGCACTTGCATTAAATTGTTCGAGTGTGGGCATCTGGATCCTTTCAAAAAGCTAAAGTTGGAAGCTCCACAGAAGGGCAGCAAAATACTTAGAGGTTTCAACCGCATGGAAATATTCAAGGGAAACACACCACATGGTGGGTAGCACCTATGCCAAAACGTTCTCGGGTTTTTGCATTTTCTTTTTGACCCGAGACTTCAGGTGGTGGTTCGGATGGTGGTTCAAGTGAGTCTTTTTTGCCCTCTGAAGGCTTTGAGCTTGGCACGAGAATGAAGAGGAGTCTCAAGATCTTGTTGTTCAAGGTTTCTCGCGTGTTTATTATTTCTTATCTTACAATTTCTCTGTGCCCGGACGAGATGTTCACAGCAGCTCAGACACAGGGCAACTCCCCCCGTGATGGGAGGTTGCTGCCTCTTATACAGATAGTTGTGTGTGTCTTATTTACAATTCTGTGTCAATGCCTATTATCTATACTAAAAAGGTCATTTCTACTTTGACCCAATCTCCTCTCAACTACTATGTGCTCACGTCGCATCAGGGAGGATGCCAAGGGAGAACAAGAAGAACCCAGGGCACCTCCCTAAAATCTCCATCTTGTCCCCAAGTCAGCTCTATTCTAAAAATCCCAAAACTACCAAATTTTCCACCCCGTGCTGTGCTAAACTATTGTTTTCATGCCTTTGTGACTTGTAATTCTTCTCTTAATGTTGGAAGGTTTTTCCATGGACTGAAATCAAAGCCTGTGTCTTTCTGGGCTCTGTGCCAGGCAGCCCCCCTGGACAGACCCCTCTGTCCAGGATTCAAACTCTCTTTCTCGGGTCCCGGGCCTCTCTGCCGAGGTCTGTGACCATCCAGGGCAACCAAAGGAATGCCCTGGACTCCAACAAAATGTAGTAGTTGTAATACTTTCAGTAAAAATACTTTTTAAAAGAGAGTAAAAATAAATACACAATTTTTTACTAATGGACAAGTTTATTTCAAGTTAACCCTCATGAATTACATCAGCCCCAAATCTTTCCATCAAGACTTTAAAGTCTCAATGAAGCTAAATACTATTGTGTCATCTATTGCAGTATTCAACTGTATTCAACAGTCTTCAATAAATATCATTAAAAAATCAAACCTCAGACCAAGGGCTAACGCTAGGACACCAGATACTTATTGTCTCATTTTGCTAAAAATGATCATTGAGCTTTATTCTTCTTTCTTTCCTGTCTGCTAAAAAAATCAGAATAATTTTTCCTTTTATCTAGTATCATCAAACACAATGAATGTCTACATGTCTTCAGTTCTATTTTTTCTCTCAAATTTGTAAATTAACCTGAATAATTTAATTTACCCTACTCACTCTTTTTCTTTGCATCATTTGCTACTGATTTCTAGATTTCCTCCTCTTTGCAAGAGATTAATATCGCCCATTTTGAAAACATCACTCACACTCTACATATCAGATTAGCAGCAACAGACTATGTAGTTCACATGGAAATAACACAATATGGTGCCCTAACTACATCCAAATGTGAAAATTCATCTCTTCTGCATTAAATATATTCAATTCTGTTCATCCTTAGTGATACGTTATGTAAAGACAAATATGATCCATGGATTGTCTGGAAACTATCTAGTGCTAAACTTCCTGTTGCCACATTAATATTCCAACTTCAAATACCAGGATCTGCTACATATGTCAATGTGTAGACATACTAATTTATATTAAACTAAATTATGCTATGTGAAGTAAAAGCCTTACTATGTTGCATTTCTCTCTTTTGAAAGACAAAATTATAAAATTACTTTATACAAAGTCTTAAATAAATAGAATTTAACAAATTTCAGAGGTCTCAGAGGTAGTCTTAGAAGTAGTCATTGCTTTTTCTCTTTAGAATCTGAAATTATGTTTCACGTCTTTTGACACTGAAAAAAATTTTGTCCTTTTTTCTTCCTTTATCAGTCTGTTCATAATTTAGATCCAGTGAAATGCAGATCCAGAAAATATATACATGTGCAATCTATATTTTTCTTCTTTACTGCATCATCACTGACCTCTTATATAAATCCTTGCCTTTTCTTCCAGTGTCTTCTTTTCCTTTGTTTCTGGCTTCGGATCTTATAAATGGCTATGCAATTTCCTTTGCTATATTAAAACTTGCCTCTTTTTTCCACCCTAGTGCAGCACAACCAAACAAAGGACAGTACAAGGACATAGAAACCATCATGAAATGCCTTTTATTTCACAGCTCTTTTCATCTGCTTAACAAATAACAGAAACCATGGTTAATCATTGCATACTTCTGGTTCCCTGGGCACTCATGGAGCTCTCCATATGGTCTGTTCAAAATGGAGGCACTTGCATATATCAGATCTAAATTATGCAAAAAATGTGATCATATAGTGGAACAGGGTAATAATAGAAAAGATACCTACTGAAGAACAACAGAAACCTAGCTAATAATCACTCTACATTTCCAACTCCCAGGGTAGGAGAACATTGTACTAAATACATAAATCTATTTTCTGACATTAATTTCATAACATTTAAAACATATTCACTCTTGAGCTTTACATATTGCTCCTTCATGCAAAAAATCCAATACCAGAATGAATTGTTTTGTTTTTTCATTTCTCTCCTCTTTTTGCCTCCTTTTTTCATCAAGCTCTTCTAGGTCCTCTTCTTTTTATTTACCTTTTAGTTTTTTTTCCATCCTTATTATTCTCTTCATCCTTTACTATTTTGCTACTTTTTTTTTAATGATCATGGCCTAAGATAAGCAAGGAGTCTAAGCAAAGAGACTATGTAATTACTGTCTACAGAGAAAAGTTGAAAAAATTTTACTCCAGTTCTATAGGTTTTGCATTGAACAATCTGTGGAGAAGGCCACAGATGCACATTTCTGGTCAGCCAAAGTGGTTATGATTAAACTTTTTTGCTTCAGCTTTGTTTTGTTTCAGGTTTTGATATGGTACATTGGTATTTTGAACCAAGAATACTATTAAGCAAAGAGGGCAGGCCAGGCCAAATACATGAGTCCACTCCTGGTTGGCAGAAGGAGACCAGACTTGTACCATCCAGTCATTCTCAATGCAACTGCACAGCTGGATACCAGGCATTGTTATCAAGGGCAACTGACACATGCAATCACTGCTGTGGATTCTTAAAAAGAAATGACTATGAAAAAAAGGAACATGGAAGAATATTCTGACTGAAAATTCAGAAATCAAGAAACTGCAAACTATGTTTTCCTTAGTTTTGTGAATTCAGCCTGGATGTGCTATAGACTTAAGGCTTAGCCTGGGTAGTGTCAGTGCCTTTCACAGCCTACACTTTGTAGGCTGAAAAGGTGTATAGAAATATTTTATGTACCTTCATTTGGAAAGCAGCACAGACTGAATTTCCCTATAGAGATAACAGAGAACATGTGTTATTACACAGTCTTAAACTGGGTAACCAAATACTATTTGCCCACAGGACCTAAGACTTATTCAAAACATGAGATGGACAGTGGCCTGCACATGAACCAGAGCTGTGCAGTGGTAAAAAGAAAAAATAAGTGAATACAGCTAAACCTTGTGCCAAATCCAGCAGATGAGCTGGTGCTTTGAGATTTACAGGTCTAGAAAAAGCAAGGATAAAGACAGAAGTTCTTCAATGACAAACTTACCTTTGAATACCTACTCTGCACTGACAAAGTGAATGTCAGAGCTGGCTGTTGACAGGATTCATTCTAATACATTTTGAAGATATTATATATGGGTTTTAACAGGGTTGAATCTCCTGTTGTGTTAGAACCAACAAGGTTAGCTTGTCGCTTGTGTCAGTGAGTTTGTCAGACCAACTTTGCACTAAATCAGAGAAAGCAAATTTCCTGGTTTTCATTCCTGTGGCCTTGTAGGGAGATGCCAATCACCTGATGAGTGGTACTAATATTTTATGCTGCTCTACTCACTTTCAAGAACTGGGAAGGAAGTTTCTGAAACATCTCTCAAATTGGTTTTAATGTTGCTTTAATAGAAAAGATGTATTAGGGTTTGTATACTTGTTATGCAATAATCATAGAGTTCTTTTGTTTTAAAGCTCCATGTTAGAAAAGTTAGACTTTAGTTTAAGTAAGTTGATCTTGGACTTGAAGCTCTAAATCATAGTGTAATTTTTTCATGATAATTTTCATGATAATAAATTTCTTGATAATGGAAGACATGAACTTAGAGTTATGTTCTATTAAATAGTGGATTTATTAAGTAGACATATAGTATATCTGAGTCCTTATATAGGCTAGTACCTATATTCAGGAAATACCCAGGTAATTTTCTTTCCCTTAGAGCACTTTTAATGTGAAACTTTTCTTGGTATTGCCTGATAAAACTTTACCTAATTGTATGCATGTATAGACTGGTCTGTGTTTTGATGGAAACTAATGATTTCAGGAAGCTACAGTCAGTTTTGAGACTTATCTCTTACAGTATCTCCTCAGCCAATAGAGAATGGAAGAAAGACCTGTCCTCCTTTTATATTGGATGCATTCTGCAGTTCAACCTCTTACTGGAAAACTCTATAGCCTTGAAATGCAGATTCACTGCACTGGATTATACTTTCATCAGCTGCACCTGTATAGTCTGTTATCTGTTTAACATGTCCAAATAGTTTTGTACATGTTTAGTTTTAAGCTTAACTATCATTGGCACTAAACGCAGATAGGAATTCAGTTAAGACTTCAATAAAGTAGGTCTAAGCATACAAGGGACTTAAATTGGTGAGGGTGTTATTTGATTCGGTTCTTCAGCATTCAAATGAAGGTTTGAATTTTGTATCCTCTGCTTGGTACAAGGCATCTTTCGGTCCCAGGGAAGTTTGGATTAACTTAATTAGATAAAAAACTGTATTCTCATGAACATCAAAGCAATGTTGTTGCATTGTTCCAGTCCAAGAGTAACATATAAAGAAAAGGCCTGCTTACAAGTATTGCAGGTTCTACCAGGTATACTATTAGAACAGTCTGCTAAATGCAGTTATACCTCTAGGACAAGGGATTATCATATAGCTTAACCAGAAGCTAGCCCTTTTTCCTTAAAATATGACAAAAAGAACAGTATCCAGTCCTTTATGAGTTGTTTTCACTCCCATTTTCCCTCTGTACTATTACCACCCTTTGTGTGTGAGCAGAGGAATTGAGTCCCACGAGTGTCTGCCCACACAGTCAGGCACAAGCACACACATGCACTCGCATGCACACACCCCTCATATCAGCAACAAGAATGTGGGAACAGAGAGAGACCATGGGACTCCACAGTCATTCCCCAGCTCCTCTCACTGCCTGGAGCTGAAGCCCTCTTACAGCACTATCTGTCCTCTCATCTTCCTTCTTTCTCACTAACAAGTCTCTATTTGTTTATCTATTTGAGGTTGACTGCTTCTAAGCCATTTTAGGAAGTTACTTTTTTTTCTTTTTCAAAATCTTCCTATGGGGATGTTCCTCTGCTCCAACATGGTAAAAAAGTGGATCTTGTTTCCTACCTGTTTTAACCCTGTGACTCTCCTTCAGGTGCCCAGATGTTTCTCTGCATGAAAACAGTCTCAGAAAGACATTGATTTCCTAATTATTCTGTGCATTTTGTTTCAAACTTCTGAACTGGACATGGCAATGCTAAAGAATCAGCATGGAGCTGAATTCATTAGAGATACGCTGATATATATTGACTAGGACTGCAAATTGCTACATTAGAACTGAGCAGGCATTTTAGCCAAAATTTTAGTTAGAAGGAGTTCTAAAGACCTTTTTTTGTTTCTTTTTAAATTTTCTTTATTAACAGAAGGAAATGTGTTTTATTAGCAAAAGGAAGATAAGGTTCTCAGACATGAGTTTTAAGAAAGGCTATGGTTAGGAGGGGAGAAAACACAAAGAACTAATTCAAGGTGAAAAAACCCAGGCATATGGAGCCATATGGAGGATGGCCTAGATAAGAACAAGAGAAAAATTCAAAGCAATTAGTTGTGAAGCTCTGGGAGAACAGCATGGATATGAATTTATGAATGTTGCTTGTCTCAATCTCAATTTGAATTCAATTTATCCTTTATCCCCTTCTCTTCCTACTTGCTTCAGTAGTGCAGAATAATAAAAAGAAATAAATCTTCCTACTCTTTTTTTATTTTGAATAGGAATTAATCAAATCGACTGGTTGTTCTGCATAATACATTTTGTTGTGACTATTTTCGCCAACACATGCAGATTTGATGCATTGTGTGATTACTGTTTCTGCAAATCTCAGATACCTAAACATTTCTTTCCTCACATATAGTGAGAAGAGATAAGATTCAACTAGAGTACTAAGAAAAGTGTGTGAATTGAGCATATTTGGTGCAATGACTCAATATTATACATACACATCCTGTACCTATGTGAGGTGCTTCACTGGAAAAGGGGCCTGAATCTTCTTGTACTGTTAAACTGATGTCAGGGAAAGCTTTTGTTGAGCTGAATTTGAAAGAAGTTCCAAAACTTGCCTATAGGTTATCAAAATACTGCAGTAAAATTATATGTATCCTGAGATTGAAATTTTTTTTATATTGGCTTAAAAAACTCAATTTTGATTTTAAAAAAACCAAGAAAGTCTAAACTATGTGGTCTCAAAAATATGCCTAACTGTATGGTACTTTCTCAGTCAGTCCCTTGTTACCCCAGGAAACTGTGTCATTCAGTGCCTATGACAGACTAGGTGATCAATTTTGCCTCTAATTTTATCTACATATAAACCTACATATCTCTGTCTACAAACATGCCAAAAGTTTTAAAAAATATCTGAAAATGTTTTGAGGTCCAAGATTATGGGTACTAAGGAAGTCCAGAACATTTAGGAATTGCAATACTGTTGTATTTATCAGTGTTTTTCTCTTGTACTTTGATCTTCACAGTCACTTTCCATTTCAAAGCAATAAAATATTGAACAATTCCCTCAGATGGTGGTTTCTGCATAAGAATTCAGTTCTTTCTGAGACACCCTGCATGACAGCCAGGACTGGGATAAGAAATGGCAGATGGCTGAGTCGTGAACAATTAGAATAGTATAAATGAAATTAAAAATATGACAACTGATTTCCATATGTTCCCTGTATGTAGTCACAGTTAAGAAAATAGCTTGCATTTCTCCCTACCCAAAACGGGATTTGACCAGGGGTATAAAGCTAAAGAAGAGCTGCTTAATTGCTGGGCTAGGCAATCCATTAGGTATATAGCACAATAAAAGACAATAAAGCTGCACAACAGCATTCCTATGTTTCCTTTTGTATTTATCAGCCTCTGTATAAGCTTACAGTATACCAAACACCTCTTGGTTTTGATTCCCAGACAATGGTTGTGAGGAATTCACTAAAAGATCAAGTGTCACTCATTTTTATTACCTGTGTGGCTTCATTCATTTAAATGGACACACTTACATATGAAAGGTAAGAAGCATTTGGCCCATAAACCACTTACATTCACTACTATAAATCCTTAATCTTCCAGGAGTGGCTCTACCAACACAGAGAGAAAAGAGAGCTGTATTTAGATCTAATATTTGTATACTGTGTAATATATTTGTATATATTCATTTTTAGATGCATAGATAACAAAAATGAAGATGCATGTTGCCATAACAGTGGCAGTATTGGAATATTTCTCCAGCTCATTCCAATGTCTATATTAAAATGCAGAGGAGAAATGTTATAAGTACACTTCCTGAAATAGAATGGCACATCAGTAACAGTGTTTAAAGAGCCTCCGTTCCAAAAATGGAATGTTCATTTCATTTACACTAAACCTGAGGTGGTTTTCTGATTTTTTTTTCTTTTTTTTTTTCTTTTTTTTTTTTGTTAGGAGGGAGGGGGAGAGAAGAGGGAATGTTGCCAAGTGAGGGAAGATAGGGTTGGTTGCAAAGAAGCATTTAGTCAGTAAAACACCATGCTTTCTCATAATGTCATGCATCTCACTCACAATAATTCTTTCTTATTAACTGCTTGGGAACAATTTATTTTCCTCTCAGGCTATGAAGGCAAGTGCAAGTGTAGCAGACTCTGGTTGGAGCTGATAAGCCATCCTATAGAGGCAACACTGCTGGCATGATGAGATTTGTTAAGAGGACAATATCCCATTGGCTCAGACAAACCATGCTGTATATCAAACCTATCAACAATAATATCTGCAAAATAATGCCTTTATGTGTCTGCCAGCTGCCACAGAAAGCTCTCCAGCATTCCTTTGGAAATGTGGTTTGATTTTTAAATTTTTGTTTTGTTTGTGTCGCTGACGTATACAACAGCTGAAGGCTCACCTAGTCTCTCTTAAATCTTACAGTATTTTAAAACCCATCCTCTAAAGACACTAAGCAGAAAGCTGCACTAAATAAACCAGGAACTGATCAGTCACTGATGTAAAAAAAAATCAGTCTTTATGATAAAAACATAAACAAAAAACTCCAACATATTTACATTGTTAAATTATTGCTATATCACTGTTTAGAATGTTTTAACTGAACTGCATGATCTTAAAAGAGCATAAATAAAACAAATAAATTTTAGCCTTATGATTAAAACTCTATCTCTTTTATCATCATTTGTTTTGAAATATTTTTTTCTTTTCAAGTGATTCAGTTGCTATTCAAAAAACTGTTTCAGATGCCATATGTTCAAACATTGCCCTTCTTAGGTTTTTTTTTTTTATATATATATTAAAAGAACATCCTCAACTATTTCGAATGGAAAACTGTGTTGGTCAAGGTCAGTGGAGAAATACAGTTTTATATTGGGAAAACTACTATCAAAGACGGAAGTTTGATCATAGGAAGTAAATTTGCATCTCAAAGAGTTATAAAAGAGAAAAAGAAAATAAGTTATCTAAAACTACAGGCAGAAGATTACTTTTATGTACTCAATATTTACATTCTGGCAAGAAGAATAAAGATCTCATAAAATTTCTGGGATATTTTTTCCCGTTAAATCTGTTGGTAAGTCTCAAGTTGAACAGTTCAATAATTGTTTGAGTGGCAATGTCATGAACAATGCAGACAGAAATTCTATTTCTCTCTCCACTCATTTCATTACAAATATTTCTAGGAGATCAGTACTTATCTGAGAGGACTGCTCAGCTCAGATCATAAATGCTGGACTCCCTGAAGAGATTAAATTGTGCAAAAAAAAATCCTTACTAGAAATTTTGCTTTCCAGTGTGAAGGGCAGCTTTCATAACTATAAAAGGGGCATAGGAATATTTTTGCACGGAGGATAGAGAGAGTGGATGTGAAAATTCAAGTATTGAATGTACAAAGAATTTGTCTGGTTGCTCACCAGGACAGTGTAAGAGCAACCTGGAGGTAGATGGACAAGCAGACAGGTACCTCCTCTTGCAATGAAAATTAAATAATATTTCATTCTTCTTCAGACACCATTTTCCTGGGGTGGGCTGAAGGTGTCTCTCATGACAATATCTGAATCCTTATTACAGTGTTGCAGCCTTTCTCCAGTTCCCAGATATCCCCTGCCAAAACTCATCAATTAGAGTGAAGCTGCAACTACATGGAGCTATGTAAACAGGGGATGAGGAGGCTGGGATTACTGAAGAAGGAGGACTAAACTCAGCTGAAATCCTCAGCTGAAATCCCTTGTTGCTGGCACAACTATATTATGTCACCATTCACATATGACACTATCTGTGCTCTTGTTCTTCATCAGTGATGGCTGTGTAAGTCAGCCACACTGACAAAGGCTCAACTAAACAAGAGCTCGGAGTCTGTGTATGCAAGCTGCTCTTGGACCATATATAGAGAATACATACATGGAGAATACAAATACACACATGCACAGGAGGGGAAGATGGATTTCTTCCAGCAGACAGTCACTGCAGCAATTTTCCTAAAAGAAAAAGACTTTTTTCTATTTTTTTCCTTTTTTTAATTTAAAAACTGGTAGGCATCTCCATGGTTACAATTCATTGTCAGTCATCTACCTTTAGCTTTTTTGATGCAAATCCGTTCAAACACTGGAAGCACCTCTAGCGCTTTCTTATTTTTCCTCCATGTATGCAGGGCTGTTTTATGCATGGAAGGGCAGCAGACATTTATACCATTGTCTCAGCCTTGCAGAACGTGGTGATAGCTGCTTCCATGGAGCTTGCATGCCCACAGACCCAAGGAAAATGAAGTGTGTTCTTTCCAGTGGTCCCAGACAACATGTTTTGACCATCGGCCCAAATGGAAGTGATCCATTTAATCATGATGCACAAGGACTGAGGCACTCAGCTACAGCCCCACAGTGTGGAAAAAAAAAAAAAAAAAAAAAAAAAGAAACAATGCTCCATGAAGTTCAGCATTTATGCTGCTGTTTCAAAAGCTGTTTTTTCCTGCTTCTCCACAGATATCCAACACTCAACACATAATGGAGCATTAGGCAGCCCTACCTCCTCCTAGTGAGATCTACTTGTTGGAAACTGTTATTAAGAAGCTTTTAGCTCCCTGCAATATTTAGGCTGTGATCTGCCATCCTCTTTACACAGGCCACTCAGAGGGAAGAGGTTTTTCATTTAACTTAATAAATAAATGCAATCTTCTCCAAAAACGAAGCTTAGCTACTAATTAGCACTTTTTGATTAATGCAAGCAATTTATGAAGATTATACTCACAGTGTTGAGTTCAACAAAACACTTAAACTCATGCCAAACTTCAAATTCATCTCTAGTAAAACATCATAGGAACATAATTTCCTTCCTGTAGCAGAGCTGATATCAAGAAGCAAAAGCACAACTCCCTCTTTTGAAGGACACTCCACACTACAGGAATACTATTGATGGCAAGCAGTTTATGAGGGGATTGAAATTTATCTTCATAAAAAGATTTAAAAAGTTAACCAGCAAAATATTTTTTTATCAATCAAAGCTTGATATCACTCACTGCACTGCAGCCTAAGTTCTCAGCTGCACAAAATGGCGTTGGGAGATGGTGTGGAACATAGGTAGCTGAAATCATGTATTGAATTCCTTTCATAAAAACATAGCCTATGCACTTAGCTTTTGAAGAAAATATTATGAATACTCCTGTACCCCAAAGCTTGTGTTTTGCATTTCTTGCACTCTTGTAGAGTGTTTCACACTGTCCACAAAATGCAAAGAGTTCTTCCTACTGCTCCTAAAATCTTAGTTTTGACTACTTGATATCTTTGGCATTTATGTCAGTAAGTAAAAATCCCAAGAGGCAGGCATTGACATCTTCATAATATCATCAAGCAATGACCCCTGCAGAAGAGATTGTATTTTTGTGTCATGCTCAAGCTGCCCACCTAAATGTATCTCTAGTTTATTCCAAGACCCCAAAAATTGGCATACAGAGCTGCTTACAGGCATACTGCCATACTAACAGATGTGTCTGAGATTAAGCAGCCAAAATACAGAATATGATCTCTAATGTTCATTTCAATTGTTGCTTTCCCAGCCAGGAATATCATATCTGCAGCTTGTTCACGGGATTTACACCTACAGCTAAGGGCATAAATCAGCACTAGCTCAGCTCTGAGGTATCTTCATTCACAAAACTAATGTCTGTTGTCCCTGGCATGAAACATGGTTTCAGAGATCTAGCGTTGGCTTTGTCTTTGAGTTTCTATCAATGGGTTCCATTGAATTGTTTGGTAAAACCTATAGTATGTCAACCAAGAGTGTGAAGAAAGGTGTCGAGAAATATTAACATAAAATTGAGTTTTGAAGCAAATGTTACTAATCCAAAGCTCTGAATGAATGGTGCAATGCAAAATCTTTAATATGCTGTCAAATCACAAGGAATCACAGAGAACCTTTTAGGATTGGATGGATCTCTTGAGATCATTTACTTCAATCCCCCTGCTTAAGCAGAGTTAAGTAGAGAAGGTAACTCAGAACCATGTCCAGACAGCTTCTGACTGTCTTCACATCATGTCTGGGCAAACTGTTCCAGTGTTTGACCAGACTCACTCATTTCTTGTGTTCAGATGGAATTTCATGCTTCTTAATTATGTCCATTTCTTCTTGTCCTGTTTCTGAGAAGAGCCTGGCTTTCTTTTCTACATTGTCTTATATCAGTTATTTTGCAGATTGATAATATCCTTGGGCCTTCCATTCCCTAGGCTAAACAGTTCCAGCTTCCTCAGCTTTTCCTCACAGTAGAGATGCTCCAGTCCTGTCATCATCTTTGTGGCACTCTACTGGATTCTCTCCAGCATTTCCATCTCTCTCCTGTACCAAGGAGACCAGAACAGGAACCAGAGCTTGGCATGCTTCCTCACTGAGTAGAAGGGATTGATCATTGATCTATTGACCAGCTGGCAACACTCCTACTAATGCTGTTGGTTTTCTCTGCCATGACTATGGAATGCTGGATCACAGACAGCTTGTCATCCACCATGATCCCAAATTCCTTCTCTGTGAAGCTGGTGGTCCCAATACACTATGATACGCATTCTTCCACAGACGCAAAAATTTCCATTTCTCTCTGTTGAACTTTAAAATGTTCCTGTCAGTCCAGTTCTCCCAGTTCTCTGTTGAGGTCCCTCCAGACCACAGCACAACTCTCTGCCGTATCATATACTCATCCCAGATTTGTTTTATATACTAACTTGCTGAGGGTTCATGCTGTCCCATCCTCCACATCACTGATAAGATGCCACATGGCACTGGTCCCAGAACCAATCCCTTTGGTACACCACTAGTGCCTGCCCTGCCCAGACCTGATCCCGTTCAGCCAGGGTTCATATCTAACATCTGCATGTCTCCAGTGAAGGTTTTTAGAAGCAGGTTCCTACACTCTACATAGAAATATGTATAGCTGGGGGTTTTTCTGGCTCCAGTATATGCATCTTCAGAATGTAAGCCTTACTACCATGTTCAAGCAATGCATAATAACGTGATTGTGCTAAGATGTATCTTTATAGAAATAATTAATTTAATTCCTAGTTTGTAGTTATGCTAATTCTGTTTTTTCTTCATACACAATTGCGCCAAAGTAGGTGTAACTGGGTGTGATTTAACTTTTTCTCCACACATGAGAGTAAACTAGAGCAACCAGTTTCATTGCAGAGAATTTGGATTTAGCTGCCAAACACAAGCAGAAAATTGTGAAATGTGATTTGTTAAAACAATTTCAGTAGAAAAAGATTAATTACATGCAAAATAAAATGTCTGATGGCTCCCACTAAGTAAGTCTCTAACAAAGTGTTATTTTAGCTCTGATTAACTTATCTTTCTCTTTCAAATTTAAACTGAAATAGGTCATTTAGATGAAATTTAAGAAAATAAGATATTTTTCAGCAGGTGAATCACAGTTCATCTGTAAGGATAATATGTACTCAGTAATGTTGCCATACTTATCACTAACTTTTAAGTTACCCATCAAAATGTAAAATTTAATACTGCTATTCTATGCTTTGGCCATGGGTTGGTTTTTGGGTATTTTTTTTTCTGAAGCTGATTTCATGAATGCTCTCTGAAACAGTGCTGTTTGTTTTCACCTCTCTGCAGCTCTGGATCACTAGTTTAATACTCTGCACTGCTTTAATAGGAATCCACATCAAAGTGGTAAGCTTCCTTCTGCTGCACCAGACAATAGAGTTGCTAAACGTTAACAATGCCCCCTGGGAAGGAAGGGAAAGCACATTCCTAAACTCTTGTAAGTCAGACCAAAATTGTAACATTCTCTGTATTTGAAGGCAGAATAACATCAAGAAAAACTGTTGGAAAGGGACTTGTCAGATACCAGACACAAAACTCAAGTTATCAGGACAAGAAAAAGTTTTATTTCTATTTGTTACAATTTCAAAGTAAATAGCTCCACAGGGTTAAGAAAAGCAGCACTTTTAAATGGGAGAAGACAACTCTGTATCTGGCAAGTGAGTGTATTTCTTTTTTCATGTTATACTATGTAACCCATTTGTATATACAGTGTTATAAACACATCGATTTGTCAAATATCAAAGCAGTCAAAATAGTCCTCCACATAGGTTTATAAAAGGATAGCACATTGCAGAATTATAGTATTTCTTAAATAGTAGCAAAAGAGGCTTTCCAGTCTTTTTTTCTGCTATACATTTTACTGAATGAGCAGCTCTTAATTTTGGACAAAAACCTTCCCAAAGACAAAGCTGCAAGAGAAGCCATAGATTCCCATAACCCTCTGTCCATCTTTAAGCTTTCAGCCTTCTATTTCTCTTTCTTTTTTCCTCAGATGAAATGAAATGTATCAAACCCAGTTCAGTTTCTGCCTTTTAAAATACCAAAGATGAAAAATAGGGAAGCTGTGGATAATGTGGTAAGCAAAATATAAGCTCTGTGAGAAGGGAATCTTTGTTCTGTATGAGCCATTGCCAGAATCAAGAAGAAGCTGTTCAAAAAGAGAAATGGGAGATTACGTTTTCTTTTAAAATATAAGGTATAATAAGGTATAAAAAGGTATATGTGGGGTATGTACATCTGCAGTGAAAAAGGTGTTGTAACAGAGGCAGGCAATAGGGATTATGATGCTTATGGTGATAGAAAAAAAGGCAGAGTATTGCTCAAGTATGCACACTTCAGTGTCAGTTGATTAGACAGTACCAAAAAATACTTAGAAATGACATTTGAGGATAAAGCATCATGGATATTTTGCTAACCAGTTAGCAATAATTAAGGCACTTGTCTAGATTTTTGCTAAGAAGAACTCTTCCGTGTTTGGCCACTACACTCACATTCATTTCCTGTCTCAAGGGAAGGTCCCTTAGTAGAGAACATTCCCCATATGAATCTGGGCATTTGCTGCAGCCCCCTCCCTCATCAGCCTGACCTTTCTTACTGTTGGTCTCTCACATTCACTGCTTTTAGGTACTGTCCTGTTCTCCATCCTACTCTTTGATAAACAATGGGTCCAATTGCCATCAAAAGACCCTGCCTAAAGGCTTGTCTAAACTCTCTTCAATATTCCATCTAAGCTGGATTCTGGTTTTTTGGCTAATTGTGGATTTGCATAGATTTCCTATCACTTCTTATAAGAACTCTGTCCTCCCTCATTGACTAAGCAGGCAAAAAAATCAAGTCCCTTTTTTTTTCATGTACTTGCCTGTATTTCTTTTCCTTAGTAAAATGAGCAAGTCCTGTTCACATGAAATACCCGGCCCAGCAAAATTGAAATAGTGCCTTTTTTAGTATTTAAATGGTGCTATAATTCTCCACTGGCAGAGAATTAGAAGAATTCTAGATCCTTATCCATGTTTAAACTTCCTTCCTCACCAATTTTTATAAGTAATTAATAGTAATTCATAGCAAACTATCTCAGTATTGAAAATGGGGGGAATGATCATATATTTAGGCTCATCCATAATTTGACAAACAGACATCAAACAAAAGAAAAATGTTTTTCCTTGCTCTTGCAGACTCTTTTTGGGCCAAAAAATACACAATTTTTTGGCTCGTGGCAATTTAATCACTTTATTACATGCTTCTAATTTTTTTTTTGTATGTCACAAGTTACTGCATGGAACCTTACTACCTGTTTCTGAAAATGATATGATAATATGTGTATATTCTGATTATACTGACTGTTCTCAAGTAGTTACTGAATTTGAACATCTTCCGCTGGAATTAAGATTAATTTTACAGTGATATGACATATTGGCTTTCTAGGATGAACCGCTCAGAGTAAAACGACCTCAGAGAATTGCTGTTATTGAGCATAAACAAGAATGGAACACCTTCCCACTTCCTCTCTTTTATCTTCCCTTGTTCAAAACTGAGTATATAGCCACTTCTTTTTGAAAAGTCTTCTGGTTTATTTTCAAACCTCCAAAAGGCATAAAATCAATGTCTAGACAGTTTGTTTGACTTCTTGCTTTGTGCGTTTAATACTTTAGTGGAATTCAGTGGATTGATACCAGAAGCTTTTCTGTTTGAACATCCCTGACGCCTCTTGGAATTAGTCAAAATTCAGTTCCTCAACACAGAGCTCAACCAACGGTTGTTCACCCTTACTGAGTTCTTCATTACAACACTTGTCAAAATACTGCACCACCTATTACAGCATTCTGTGTAAATGTGTATTCTATTCATGTGATAATTATATTTTTGTCCTTTATCAAGCTTTTTTTTATTTTTGATAGTTTTACCTCCACTCGTAGAATGACCTTACCTTATTAGGGTTTCTGCTCCATCTGCTTTACCAAGCTAGGCAAGTGTTGTCGTTTGCATTGTTCTATCAGTCTCTTGGCATTTGTTTTATCTTGATCATATTCCTCAGCAGGAATCTGACTCCGGTCCTGAACACATGCTGTTCTTACACTGTTGGCAGACAGTGTACATAATTAACCTTTTTGCCATTCAGTTTTGCCCACAAAAACGTCTTCAGAAGGCATTTCTTCTGCTTCCTTTTACACTTCCCCAGAGCACAGAAATCACAGCCTGGATCTCTCTGTTGACCTTCTCACACCGTGGTACCAGTCACACTGGAATAAACCAGAGTTTCATCCATCAGATCACAGAGCAAAGGTTACATGGGCTTCATCAGGCACCCAGAATGCAGGCAATGCCTAGCATGAGTTTTATCCCTCTTTCTATTTTCAAATTTTAAGCAGAGAAGCATCTGAGTAATTTTTGGCCAACAGTACCTTCCACAGGTATCCTTCTGTTTAACTACAGTGCAGTTTAGAGCAGACAATAAATCCTTCATCTGCTGAGACACAGACCTATTAAGTAACATGCTTTTCTGCTTTTTCCCCATATTTCTAATTAGATTCTGGAACTAAAGACACATTGTGGCTTTCCCTAAATAGAGTGTGATCTTCACATGGGATATTAAAGCAACACAATTCTGCTGATGCCACTTATGTCAGCTGAGAATATGGCCTCTGATTCTTTATTGTGAGACAAGTGCAATCAGTGCCATTAATATCTTGCCAGAAGGCATTAAATCTTCTTTTACAGTTTATTGTTTTTGTAATTTTTTTCAATTGTCTTTGCTGCTGATTGGAAGAGGATGTTTACATTACTGATTTCAATAAGGCTTAAAGGAATAAGAATGCGACAAAATGGGCTCACGTGTGGACATGCTTCTGAATTTATAGTTGGTTCATCTCAGCTACATTTGAGAGGGTTAATTGATCTGTAATTTGGGGTAAATCTGTGAGCCATTTTGTGCCATGCATAATTTTACCATCAGATTGAATATTTCTATATAAAGGTAGAAAGCCTCACACTCTTATCCACTCATTTAACAGGCAAAAGTAAGCAAATGGGGAAAAATCCAAGTGAAATATTTTTTTTGAAAAACTAGGTTATTATTCAATAAACAAGCTAACAGACGAACATTATCTAAGCACAAATATTGTAGAGCAACAAGAAAGATGATGCTGAGTAAAAAATAGTTGGTTTATGGAGAAAGTTGTATTCTGTGTTGTTCTGCAGCCCCCTGACCTTAATTCTTCCCTTTTTCCTCCCTGCTTCTAATCTGATTTTCCCTCTGTAAAGGGTGGATTAGCCTCATGCTATTAATTTTGTTTTTTCTCTACTTTCCCTTTTCTTCCATCAAAACTGAGTATATAGCTCGATTTATCTTTATTACGTGATCAGTTTTCAAGTGTAAGCACTTTTTAAATGCCTACCTTGTATCTGTAAAGTGGTATTTTCAGTCTCGAACAAATGAGGTTGCGCTTGCACTTCATGGCTATAGTGTGAAGCAGGAAATGGAAGATGACAACTCCTAAGAGCAAGATAGGAAATCCTGCAGGCTTTCAGAGAATCTGTTGTCCCCAGAAGTGGTGAAATAGCTGAATTTACTCAGCTGGTATGAAAACAAGGTCCTGAGCACATACATTTCCCTCCTCCCATTCTACAACACCCATGTTTGGAAAATGTGGGACACATTTGTAATGAGGAGATGCATCATGTTCCTACTAGAAAGGTCACCAGTTTCAATCAGTTTGAGCTCTGGATCTTCCAAATTTCATCCATGACATGCAGACTGCTAACCTGAATGAAGAAATATTATTTTGCTACTGTGGACTATACCAGTAATACCCAGCACAAACCACTTTGTCACTGTGTACCTTGTTAAAGTACCAGGGAAATCAATATGTTACCTAGCCCACTTTCTTGAGGAATGCTGTGAATTCCTCTGAAAGCCAGTGAGGACTTACACTGGTATTTGATTAATTTCTTGGTTTGGTGAAATGGGGCTAAAGTTCAACAATTCAGCTGTAATTCAGCTGTTTATAATATAAAATTGTGGAGGATTGTTCTAAAAATCATGTATGCAAATACACACAACACAATAAATGACACCTGCTTAACTCATCCACTATGTTCTCTGCTAGGTACACTGTGCCTCTCCCCTTTGATTTAATGGAAATTAGTTTCAGTGACGTCCAGTGAAGTGGAGACACCAGGTTCTTTCTTAAATTGGGGAAAATATGAGCCCCGTTACCTTTACATTTTATGGGCTGGTTGCTCTTTAGTGTTTGGCAAGACAAATAGAGTTACATAGTGTGAGTGACTCAGAACAGAACTTCACTATCAATCACCTGCCTGACTCTGCACAAATTCTGTAGGGCATTCAGGACATTTTGCTGCCTATGAATATTTCAGACAAGATGAATCCCTAACAGCTTCCTGATGGATTAATACTGGAAAGTAGGACTTTTTCTTGTTTTATAGCCGTTTGTCAAAATACTATTTCCACTAAAGCTCTGCAGCAGCATGTCTCTTTAAATGAAGAAACTAACCCAGGGGAGTATCACTGACTCCCTTTATCACAAGTCATTTGAAGAAATTATATTTAATATATTAATATTTTATGAACTGCAACAGCAGAAAATGGAGAGTTACAGAGTTTGTTTTAGCTTCTAAGTCTTTAATATGGCACTAATGAGAGTGAACTACTGTGGATGCCTTAAAAAAGCCACCTCCTAAGGCAGAGTTATCCAAAGATGCAGGCTATGGGCCTGGATCTGTTGTAAACCTCTGGAGGTCCCTCAGTGTTATGGGAGGAAGGTCTCTAACACTGAGAAAACTGTGGCTCTTAACTGTCTTTTCAGAATGACAAGCCATCTTTCACTGCGAGAAACTCTGAAAAGGGACCATTCTACATAGAGAGGTGATTCTGATAAATCCAACACACATGCTCATCATTCCAAATTGCATATTATGGAGAATTGCTCTGTGAACACATTTACCTCCCCAAAGACCTCTGGTCAGTACTGCAAACAAGGCCTCCAAAATGTTCAAGATACCTCTATCAACAGTGGTCTTACGATAGGAAATTACCTTTTTTTTTTTAATTGACATCTTATTATTTGAGCACTAAGATGACAGTTTTATTTTAAACACATATTGATTCTGGTCCTCCATGCATCCTTAAGAGACTTTTGCAAAACCAGTGGCATAGATTAATTCTGATTTGTGATCCTTTTCTCATGTTAGAGAAAACAGAAATACCTATTAAGTGTACAATTTTTATCAAAATGAAATTTCATTTGCCTTTGCTTAATCTAATTAATTATATGTCCATCTAAGTGCATAGAAGGCATCTATAACTTGTCTATTTTTCTAATCAATCTACAACAAAATGCAGTTATCATAAGCCACACATATAAAATCATAATACAGTCAACAGAGGATTCAACCTAATGTCCACCTTCAACTAACCTTTAATTCTATTCTTTTATTTCAGAAATTTCCTCTTCATTTTAGCTCATCTCCAGCCTTAATCTGTGCTTCCACCTCCTGTTAAACAGCTGCTACATGCCAGTCCAAGGTCAGTTGTATTTCAATTCACGTGAAAAAATTCTTTTATCTCCTATGAATATTTCTCCATGTTTTTGTAAATATTAATTAAATTTTGCAGAAGACTTTGAGGTATTTGGATGCCTGCAATGTGCCATTAACTACAACCTCATGCTACAGGTAGGTATCTTCAGACTTACACAAGTCCCAGACAAGGCCATATGTGCCTAAGCATTCTTGACCTTTGCAGCATTCACGAAAACATATGAAATTTGGAGGTCAGGTTTACTTTCAGTCAGAACCTGAGCCTTTGCAGAACAGAAAGAAAATACACCAATTTTTCTCATTTCAGACTTTGTCAAATGACAGAATATTTTTCTTTATTAGCACAAGTATTAAACATGATCTGACTAATATCACTGCAGTACATCTGTTGTTGTAATGGATATGAGTTTGCCAAGCTATTCTCTCATTTAATAAAAAGCCCAGCCCATTAATAAGAATGGGGTAAATGCTCTCACTTCATCATTTTCAGAGGGACTGAATGAATATGAAATGAGTGTCGTGGTAGTAAAGCATCACACTATTACAGGATTGTTTGAAATTACATAGATAAACAGCTGCAAAGCAGTCTCTTGAACATTTGTATATATACATATTTATATATGTCTGCATATATATACAGAGGCACATTCATATTTACATTTTAATACAGAAATGGGGAAGTATTGTTTAACTTCTATTATTTACACTCATGACCCTGTATATGTCCTTACCAGACACATACTCATCCTGTGACAAATCAGATTGGCATAACTGTTGTTTTCATCTGTTGAGGATTTGGCACCCCATGTGTGCATATATGTATGTCTATATATAGATATATAGATAAAGGTGTAACTACAGGTACGTGTATGGAAACATCTAAGGAAACCCGGAGTGAGAGCAGCTTAGGTTATCTTTTTCCATTATAAAGTGTCCTATGGCCTTTTTGTATCTTCTACCTCCTTTGATGCAACATGAAAATACCAAGAAAGCAAAGAGAAAATCCTTCGGGAAAAAAAAAAAAAAAAAAAGAGATTTCTTTGCAATAACATTAATCTTTAACTGGGTTTATTTCTTTATCTATTGAACATGGTTAAAATCAGGGTTTGTCCTGCAATGACTGGATTCCTCATAAAATTTTAGGCTATCTTTCCAATAAATGTTCCAGAAGTGGTCCCCTCATGATATGCCATACCAGAGAGGCTATGAACTGCTGGAAGTTGCACAGCATTTCTGGACACAAACCCAGCCTCGTTATCCTTTCAGAAAAAAATCCATTTTTTTAGATTTAAAGTGATAAAAGGTGCCAATTAAGGTTCTGGGCATCCTAACATATTTCTTGCAAAAACACAGTAGAATACTAACTTTCCCTTGGCACAGGGTTGAAATGCTGAAACTCAGCCCAAATGGGTCACAGCTTTCAAGCTCACAGCCAAATGAGGAAAAATAGGATTGTGCAGTGCTTTGAAGTCTTTTCTTTTAGAAAACTAAAAAGTAATGTTTAAGTTCTGCTGTAAACAATGGAGGGTAGGTTTTCAAAATCACTGTTTCATGTTTAAGAAGTGCTGAATGTGCACTTTCTGCTTCTTTATGTAAAAAGCTAATGATGGCTTAATCAATTTTACATTATTTTTACATAATACTTTTTCTTTTTTTCCATGCACAACTTGGTCACACAGGGAATGGGAATGAGGCTAACAGAAGCAGCTAAATTATCTTTGTGCATCCAAATTTCCATGAACATGATTTTGCAACCTAACTAATTTTAAATAATTTTCCCCATAGTTTTACATGTTCCACAGCACAAATGCCTCTCGCACCATGACTTGCTCCTGGCTCCCTCTACCTCAGGGAGCAGCTGGCCCTCGCTGTGCCCTGGCAAAAGGGTGTTGATAACTGTGAAACTGGCACAGATGCCTCTGGCAAAAAACCATGCTGAGCTTTAAAGGTCATCAAAGAAGAATTACATTCAGATTCTCTTATTTGATAATTAAGCAAAATTACTTGCATTTGAGTAATAAGAGTATTTTTCAGTTAAATCTTTTACCTTTGTTCAATTCAGATTTCCATGGAACTCAATGAAAACATGGAGATTTTCAAAAAATATGGCCAAAGAAAGGAAAGGAAAAAATAGTTATAAATAAAAAATTATAATCAACACTTTAATTTTCAGATAAGAAAGTTATCCTCCTTCAGACTAATGGAAAATAATGTTAATATTTTAGACAGGTATGCATCAATTTCCAAGATGAAGACTATAATTTATTAGGCGTAAATGTGAATGATCCCCTATTTCCTAAAAATCATAGCTATTCATTGCGACATACTTCATGCCACATAATAAAATTTCTAATATTTTGCAAAGTAAATGTATGAATACATATCCTTTGTTGTAGTGTTGAAAGTGTGAAATTATTCCTCTATTGACACGTGGTTTTGATTGTTGGGGATTTAGAATATCCTGAAGCTTAGCTGGGAAAAAATTGTTACAGTTGAATATATTACTGTAAAAGTAATTATTCAGCTGAAGTTGAAGTAATGCATACAGAAAAAGAATAAAATAAAATCGATTTTTGACAAAATTTACCATGTAAAAATAAACAGTGATTTTTTTAAAAATACTGTTTTGGATATTCAATGGATTTTAAAGAAACCTTTGTTTCAGACACTAAACACGGTAGTGTATTTCAGTTCTCATAGCCTCTGAGCCTCCTTCACATTGCAAATTCTCTATAACAACAAGATTATTTTGTTTACAAAACCACAATATTGCAAAACATTTGCATCACTAATGTAATTAAGTACTTGTGCACATGCTAATGTGTTCTACCTAATCTTAGGTTTGCAAATTTTCAATTCTGTGTAAGGGATAGAATTATAATTTTTTTTCCTTTCAGTAAATGCTTCAGGGTTTAATGACAAAAATTAACTGGATAGCATTAGTATATTCCAAGAGACAAAGAAAACTGTGCTGCAGGAAATTATCCTTCCACAAACAAACAAACAAAAAATTTTCCCATGTAAATCTTATGACTAATGTTAAGCATGCATTGAGCTTTTAAGCAATTAAAATGTTGTACTATGTTCAAGCATCATTTCATGCCCCGAACCAAGATAAAGAGAATAACTGCTGATCCAATAGTCCTAATCCAAAGATGATTGATGTCACTGGAAACATTGTACTTATCTGGCATCCTATGAATATGTAAGGAGCTCTCTAAATGCATAGGTTAAAATGCAATTCCATTTGAAATGTTCGTATTGAGACTAGGTGCTTTCTGTTAAAGCAAATTACTTTTAGTCATCTGTGCTACACCCTAGGGTGGAATATCTACTCATTGTTATATTAAAAGATCATGAGTCCTAAATAGATCTTTCATTAATTACCACCTAAGAAAACAATTGGCCTGAGCCAGAGAAAATGCAGATTAATTATCACTGCTCAGTCTCTCGTAGGACTGGATCCTCAATCTCAATGTGGCTATATAATACACTGCTAATGAGCATTCACCGGAAAACACCCTCTTCCAGTCCAAATAATTTCTTTTATCACATTTTTTACAAACTATACCCCGTTTCTTTGGTTTTCAGACTAAGTCCTTTCCATATTTTTACCTATGAAAATCCTAAACCTCCCACTTATTTCTGCACATTTATTTACATGTAATACTTAAAGTAGCTGTCATTTTCCACACAGAGTCATTAAGAAGAAATTGATTACTTGTCCATATCTTCTTTTTCTTATAATCAAGAATTTCCAGAGTAGGGACAGCAGTCATATAACTAAAACATTATAAACATATTAGCAGAATGTAGCAGAAAGGAGAAGTGTCAATTCTTCCATTATTGCCAAGCACTCAAGGAGTGAAGAAACAGGATTTAAAGAGCAATCAACACAACTTCAGGCTACCTCTAGCATTTCTTGTTCAACAGCCTAATCAGAAATATGTCCCAGATATACTCATTCCCCAGTGCTTAGCCCACCTGGGCTGGAGATCGAATGACCGGATTTACATCTCTTCAAGATGTTCACAGTATCTGAGTAGCCAGAAGGTAAATTGGAAATCCTATTTTCTCATGGACTTGCAGTCTTGTATTCATGAAGTTACAGTGAGAATTATTGCCACATTTACTGTTTCTCAAGAATTTAAGTGCCAGGTCCTGGCAAGGGAGCTCCTAATGGTTTAATGCTTCTGAAGATGAAAAGGTTATCTAATAGTTAAATTTAGAGACTAAATATTTAAAAGACATATTCATAAGAAATTTTGAACACTCTCAATGTCCCGAACATAACGTTGATCATTAGTTGCTAGAAGTGAACACTTCGTGAACGGGGTTTTTTTCCTGGCAAGTTTGCTTGCTCTTGGTGCAAAGCCTCAAATCCACATTCAGATGTCATCCATGAACAAGGATAGTCTCCTAATTACTAAATACTCATTAATTGAATCTATTTTCTTTCTTGTGGTTAAAATGGTACCTAATTCACGTGCAAAACCACTATCAGTTTAGTTGAACAAATGGCTAAATTTCTAGAATGAACATTAGCAGTGTATAACTGAACTGTGTTCCATTTATTACTAATTATTTTAATTTTCAGATACTTCTAAAGCAATAGATCATAACATCACTACTGACTGTCAGAAAAGGTGACTACTCAATTGCTTAATAAGTGACCAACAGCTGAAAGGGGGATAAATCCTGCTGCACACTGGAGTGTCTTTACTTGCAAACACTTGGCTTTATAATCTCAGCATTGTTGTCTTAATATTTTTTTTTTCTCAGTGGAGTTTTATAATGAAGATTCCTATTGACTATTTAGAGCTTGTCATATCCACTTAGAGCATATTTAAGTATACTTAGGTATACTTCAGGCCACAACTATATTCATCCTATTCTAGAAGTGGAAGACAAGTACTTAAGGTGCAGTAAAGGCAAAGCATTATAAAAATGCCACTTTTAAAAAGTCCATATGAAAGAAAAAAGTTTCAATATAATTTATATATTAGTAAAAACTGCTCTCATAAAATATGTATCTATTCTTATGAGCTTAATTTAAATAAAAAATAAATTATATAATAAAATTATTTATTACTGAAGTAGAAAAATAACCATCAAATGCCAAAGATATACCTCAAGACACCAAAAATATACTACTACATCAACATCAACAGTTCACTGTTCTACTTCCCCTTGCAGTGATGTTAATAGAGTAGATTTGTGTTCATAAAATGAAGTTCAATATTTCTTTAGTTTCTCTGATGCATGCAGTTAACAATCAGTGCCAAATTAAGATAAGCTTCCAGACTGTTTTTTTCCATTGATTGCTGGAAACCAAGTCCCACCGTTATCTTTTACTGCTTCGCACTATTCACCACAGCAGCAGTTTTCATATTTGTATCTTCACAAAAGCCATATGAAAAAAAAGTCATGAAAATTTATAATGTTTCCAAAGTGAAACTCTGGTTTCCAGTTCATATTTGCTCTCCTCCCTCCTGCTGTTTTTGCTTATGCTCTTCTCCGTCACCCATGACCTTGGCAACCTGGTGAATGGGATCATCCCTCTTCACGTTTCTGCCACAGCCCTTGGAAAAGTTTTCATGCCCCTGCAGAAAGGAAAAGACCTGTAACTGCAGCAGACAGAGAAAGCCAACAGGTTCAAACTGGATCTTGGAGGAAGGAGGGAGGAACACAGAGAAAATGAAAGGCCATGTAGGAAGGCACTTGCACAGACATGGACCAGGAGATGCGCGCGTACACTGAGCATGGCTGGTGTGGGCCGAACCTACACAGAGCCCGGGTGTCTACAGAAACAGCAACACCATGGATGTTAAAAAGGACAAATCCCCCTAAGTAATGTTGTTTGCTTTATATTTTTTGAGAACAGAAAAATGTTAAAGAAACTTAGAGTACTTGCTTTATGCCTCAGCTGTTATATATGGTTTTCATTATTCACTGCAGCTTGAAATTCCTATGTCAGCCTCTTCAGGATTGTCTCTACCTTTTAGAGCAAAGAAAAAGCAATGCTAGTTGTAAAAAACTTTGGTTATTCAGACATCCATGCACAAGTTGATTTATTTTTAATAGAACTGCTGTACTTTAGGTTTAAATCATATTAATGTAAAAGCATGTTTCCTAGCCCATTAAAGCTTAAATTGTGCAGATTAATATACTACATCTACTGCTGCTCTATTTTGGAAAGCAACCAAATTGAAAATGCAGTTCAGTCTGAAGCAAACATATTTTTATTATTATCTTTGATATAACCGGTCTTGCTACAAACAGTATATATTGCCAGCGTAATTTGAGGCAATTGAAACAAATGAGGGTATAGTTATGCCTGATAAAATATAAGACCATTTCATTTCCTCTGTGAAATGTCAAAGTTTATGATTCTGATGTCTAGAATAGAATAGAGTTGAGATAACCACAACCCACACACCAGTTTCATTTGTGGATTGCAGACACTTCTTGATCTGTGCCAAGAGATTACAGTAGTATGTTTTTAAAGAGCTCATCATTTATATAAGAAGACAAGAGTTGAAATGAAAATGTGTAGATGAAAACAGCCTTCATAAAGTGAAAGAAGCCCAAGATAGCTGTAAGGTGACATAACATCTATCAGTGAAATGGAACAGCTGTCTCAGGCAAGACAGATAAAAGTAAATGACTTCAAAGCAGAGGAGGAAAGTCAGGACCAACCCTGGATTCCTCAATCCAAAGAGATATCCATAATGGAGAAGCAGGTTTGAGTATTAAACACAGGATTTTAAAATTACTCCACATCTGGCAGCTGCAGGACAAGTGTTGGAGTAGATTGTGTATTACAGGGATGCAATATGGTAATTTTTGTCATTCTTTGTGGGTTTGACAAATCAGATTTATTAGAGAGAACACTGAAATTTTTAAGGCATCACTCAATCACATTTCAAAAATTTCTGAAAGTATGTTTTCACCTAAAACCCCCTCCATTAAAGACAGAAAAATATGAAAAAAGTATTCATTATCTGTCTTAAATAACATAATTATGAAAATTTGAAAATTACTGCTGAAATTGAAATGTTTAATTACCACAAAGTCGTAAATATTGGCATTCCAATTAAATGAAAATTAAAGCCTGTTTCCTTAGAGTTTCCCTTGAAATTAAGCAAGTCAACAAGAACAAATGCAGTCTATCCTAGAAGGAAATATAATTTTTCATACCCGGTAGATGATCAAGCAAAATATTACTATTTCAAATATAATGTCATTGGAGTTGATTGGGGTGATTAGTTTTGATTGGGCAAAAAAATTGCCTAAACTCAAAGTTAATTATCTGTTCAGAAGGAATAAAGGAAAGAGGTTTAAAATTGTTGTAGGGTGTTGGGTACTATTTTTATGTCAAGTGAAAACAGTGCACTTACAACCATGTTCTACATTTCTCATTATGTGAAGTCCTGATTCCCTACATTGGCATGTGAACTTCAATTTCCGACAAAGTTCTGAACACCCAGTGATGAACAGGTCCATCATAGCGTGTATAAATAAAAATCAAGGTGCTCGAACTCCCCATAATGGTGAGAGAGATACAATTAGAACTCCTGTGTAATGCCCCAAGAGGAGTCTGATTGAGTGTGAGGTAATAACACAAATATTTTAGCTCTAAACAGGTCACCAGATCACTGGAAACAGTAGTTAAAGCTGAAAGACTTTACTTATTCTATTCTTGCTTTTGTCCTGGAGGTGAATTTTGCCAATTAAATTTGCTCATCAGCTATTAATCAATACAAATGTGATTTGCAATGTTCATGCAATGTGATACGTTCATAAAAGAAAATTTACTAAAATAACTCCAAGAAAAAATACTTTAAAGGCAAGCTGCTGTAGCAGCATAGCCCATTTTGCTAAGTACTGTCTTGCATATGAAGAAATTATTATTTAAGACAATTTAACTGACATAGCAGTAGAAAATTGTGTCTACAAACCAAAGTCCCAGTGCTTATGGACTAGCACAAGCTAGTGCTGTGACACTGCCAGTGAGGTTCAAGGGGCTTCATCTGTGAGACTGGCACCAGACAATTACTGGGTTTTTTTCCAATCTCTACCCTTGACTGACTTGATTGGACCTTCACTCATCTGAGGAAGATAGTGATGATGATCATGATCATAATTAAAACACAACTGTTCAAAAAAAGGCAGCAAGAGAGCTCACTGTGAAAGGTTTACTTCAGGCAGTATGTTTCATGGACCAAGCAGCTGCTCTGCCTCCATGCAGCCAGATTCCAAAAATCCTGTTGGCAATCCTGCTGATGCTCCTCCAGCCTTAACATCTTCTGTGAGGAATACTGTCTCCATCAGATAAGAGGCTGTATATTTGCCATCATGTTGTTTGCTAATGTCTTTGATATCCTGAAGGACAATTCATTGTTTTAATGCATGATGTAGTGCAATTCATCATGCAGCAAGAACAATGCTAATCCCCTTTCCTGTTTGCATCAGCCATCACTCTCCAGCCGCTATTGTATCTGAATCAATCTCAGCTCATTTATATTAATCATGAGTTGTTTGTATAAAAAAAGCCAGTTGCAAATTGTATGCATAGGTACCATACAGATGAGAAATATAGAGAGTATTAGAGAAGACAAAAAGAGAAAATGAAAAGTGTGGTTTATTTTTTTAATGTTTATAAAGCAAATAAAGGTTAAGCAAACAGCATATAAACAGATATTACAGAAAAATAATATTCAGGAAATAGAATGTAAAAATGCAGATAAGCTCATCTAAAGGAGATTGAAGAAGAACTTTCAAACTACCAGAACACTTAAAATTATCTTACGATTTGCACTCTTGAAGAATTGCAACACGAACATTATGCCACGTTGCAGATACCTTCTCAAAGGTATAGTCTCCCAGGTACAGTTCTGTACCAAGGTGAATGCTTTTGCACTGAGATTTACCAATCTCCTCTCCTGAGTATGCAAGCTGACTTTTATTTATTGTCATTTCCATTATTAGGGTTTCTTAGGTTGTGCATCAGCCACATTAGGATGAATGCAGCATGTTATTACCTGTAGAAAAAGACTGGCTTTTACTCTTCAGTTTAGAGTTAAGTCTAAATAGAAAAAATTCTTAGATTTATTTTTTACAAAATGCATGAATTTATTACAAAATTGTGCCTAATTTTTGTAAAATAAATTTTATAAAACAATTTTACATACAAAATAGTAACATGGAAACTAGGTGTACCATCAGAATTGAACTATATTCTTAAGTAATTCTCTGATTCTTAGCTATCATACTTTTCCATGGATATAATATGTCACAAACCACTGTATTTTAAAGTTGACAGCACAAAATAACCCTACATAATACGTCATATTAATATTTCTCAAGATACAGGACAAAACTCGGGTGTAAAAAGGCTATGTCATTTAGAATTTGCTAAATCAGAAATTTTTTTTCTCTTTAGCTTTAATATTTATTAACCTGTCAACTTGGATGCAAGCCAAAGATGATTTCCATATTTCTACTAATTACTAAGAAATTTTCTTTTCTAGCCTTAGAGTTGAATAGTTCATACAAAGCAGTTTCAGACAAATACAAGAGTAATCCAAAAGCACAGTTAAGTGGCAACCATACTTTTCACATCATCAGTACTGCTCCAAAGGACCAGTTCCCCCAAAGTATTTATAAAATTCCACGTAAAGTTGATGTCCATTAGATAATAGGTAACTAATGGGGGTATATATAAGAAATCTTGATATCCAGGCAATATTTACCAGAAATCTGGTCAAATGTGTAGCAGAATATTATCATTAAAATAATTTCAAGGAGCAGAAGAAGGAAAATGCACTATTTAAGTAATTGACTGCTGTTTTGGTAACCAGATCTGGTCATGGTGTCACTTCAAGTGCCATGAAGATACTTTGAGTCGTTTGGGGGGTTTTTATTTAATAAATTGTTACAAGATAAAGCTTTCAGTTTTTGCCTGCTAATGCTCAAATACATGATACAAGTAAGATAAGGACTCAGACTGGGTAAACAACCAGAACCCATTCATACTTAAAAATTCCTGGTACTGCAAAGATTGTATTTTTGTGTAAACTACTTCATGAATTTTTCATGGTTTGTTTGCTCTTGGCAGTTTTTAATACAGAAAGAAAATAAGAGATTGTTTCTTTATTGTGGTATGTGTGAGGCTGAAGAAATTTTGTTGACAAGCGTCCTCAAAATGAGGCAAACAAGAGTGATATCACCAACAGTGTGGTTACACTGGACTTCATCTTAGGCTGAAAGTTTCAAGAAAACAGTAATAAATGCATTCAAGATGCAGCTATAGTCTCATCTACAGGTTTCCAGGCATGACTTATAGTAGACAGCAGACAGTTAAGTCATGCCCTGGATTTTTTCATAAAAACAAAATATCAGAAATGTTCAGGCAGAAAAAGGCCTGGTCTGAGAGGTATCAGTATTGATAGGAATTATTGAACACACAGGCAAACCACTAGATTATTACAAGATATAAGAAAGTCTTTAAAGGATTCATCCATCTGAAACAGAAAAATATTGCTGAAGACATAATTTTTGAGCTGGATATATTTTCTGCAATATGATTTATGGAATAGGAATTCCATCATCCTCTTTATTGTCCTGTTAGCTAAAAAAAAATACTTTGAAATGGCAGTTTTCTTCTAAAATTAAGATTTATTGAAGAGATAATCAGAAAGATTAGACTTGTCAATGTCTGCTGGATATATGGTCTAAGCAACTCATTTTTCATTTTGCTAAACAATGATTGAAGATTATAACAAGTTTTCTAAAAAACATCCCTCTTTGCATGAAGCTTTATCTCAGTAACTTTTTTTTGAGAGAATAATGAGGCAATCACCAAGCCATCAGAAGCAATCCAAGACTCCTAAGTGTTCTTACATTGCTTCCAGAATTATAACATGAAAACTTCATCCTTACTCAGTTTTATTTCTAGTTATTCCTTTATTCAATAGCTTTATGTATATATATATATATAAATTTAAGAAGCCTTGATAAAATTACATGTTGTATTTCTCAAGTAGGATGAAATTCTATTGGTATCCCCACTGTTTGATGCATTGTATTAATTAATAAGTCTTGTCACATAGTAGCAGCCCTGAAACACGATAGGAAAGTAAATTCCTCATTGTAATTAGTGGCAGGGGATTTACATATTCATCCAATATTTTTCCTGTTGTCTACAAATATATTAATGCTTTACATTAATTTTTTCATTTACAACTTGCACATAGTGTTTCTGCCTGAATATCAGATAAAAGCTTAAAGGAAGGCTTGGTCTTTTAAAGAAAATCTCTTTTCTCACTTAGCAGCTATTCATCATTTAAGCCTAGGGCCTTCTGAAAGCTACTGCAAAGAAAAGGGTGGATGTTCTGTTTTTTCACTTGCTTTCTGGCTGTCATTTTTTTATTAGCAACACTACAGGGGACCAATTATACCAAGAATAAACAAGATATCTATTTGGGTTTTTCATTATTTGGCTGCTGCAGTTCCTTTTCCTCCATTAGAGATTTTCAGCAGAAAACACCCCATGGTTTTGCCTATAAACAGGATTTTGGGAGCATACTTAGAGTAATAGTATTCACTGGTGCAGAATAAACACAATCATAATGTTAAAATTATTAAAATGTCTCTGGGTTTCTGTCTGCACAACTGCAAGCTTCAGTGTGCATTTCAGTCTGGCTGCACCTTACGTTACCTTTAAAAGAATAATAGTAATGCTGCCTTGTTTCAGAAACTTTGCCAGAAAAGAACAGCTTTAGCCAGTGGTCCCCTGCAGAGCATTCAGGAGATGTACTTGAGTTAAATAATAGCTGTGCCTATTTGTGTAGGTCAATGTTGTCAAATTTACAACCTCTGTCAAAGGCAAGGCCAAGTCTCGGCTCTGTTGGCCCGTATGACTTACGACTTACCTTGTATATCCTTATGGCTTTACAGTATTTGTCCTACTATAATAACCTTGGCAAAGAACAAAATCACACAATGCACTCAGACAAAGGAGTTTATACCACATTAAGCCACTGGCTAGGGATTTGACATGAATATTTGGAGAATGGACCACAAAAATGAATTAAGTCGTTTGCTCCTTTGACACTCAAAATACACCCTGGATGCAATCCCAAGGTTTACTCTTGCCAGATACACTTTTGATGATTGTGATTTCGACACAATTTTCTGTTAAAGCTCAAATATGTAATACCATACAGACAAGAACTGAAAATGAAAGCAACTACTCACACATCTATTCACACTAATTAACACTTACAAGATTTGTGACAGCCTTTGAGTAAAACTCTTAATTCTTCTTTTCATCATTATTTTTCTTTTTCTATTAAGTTTTCCTGCCTTTAATTCTTTTAGGCTTCCTGAGTTAATTTGTCTCAGAGCTGCCCTATGTTTCTCTAAGTCTGCAAAATACCTCTATATGTAGAATTATTTCTCCTAGAAGACCAAAAAAACCACCCGCCTACTTATCATCTGAGTATTAAAAACAATGACAACATTCATATTAAATGTCAATAATAATGTGAGCAGTAGGATAAATTAATGCTCTTGTTAAATGTAATTTCTTATCTCTCATATGTATTTTATATAGATTATAAAACTTCAGTGCATGAACTCTTCCTCTGTCTGAAAAAAAGTGAAGAGTTGTAGCTGCATATTTCAGATACATGTAGGGCAAGGATAACCATGAGAATGGTGCTGTGGATGTGGTCTGCACATCACATTTATTGACTAGAACTTAAGAGCTGATGGTTTTGTTATGGTGTGTATGTCAGATATGCACACACAGTGTAGGATGCCAGAATCTGAGCTAAAAATTGTTCAGGGAGTGAAGACAGCCTTGAGGTATTTCAGCATATTTAGCTGCTATTGAACTCTGCACTGCTTGAAAATACCTGTTTCTTTTCAGCTTATTTTAGAAAATTAAAATAATATTTTTTCATAGAAGCTTCAATACAAAGAAGCTGGTGTTTTTTTTTTGGTTACATAGACTTCGCATTTACATTGCACAATCTCTACAATCTCTATACTTGATGAAAAGCATGCAAGAGTCTAATGATTCTGTTTCAAATCCATTTGAAATTCAATCCAGCTTTGAATTTCACCCAGTGGCACTTACTAAGTTTATGAGTGGGCTTAGGGAGTTAAAAACTACCTGATCATGGTATTACCACACAAGTTTGTTGAGTCCTCTCACTGGCTACCTCACTGAAAGGAGGTTGTAGCAAGCTGGGTGTCTAATTCCAGATCTAAATTGCACTTTTCCCTGATGTTTTTCATTATTTCTGGAAAGAAGAAGGAGTTTAGAAGTATCAAAAGCTTTGGGCTGCTTTGAGAATGACATTCTGGAATCCTTCATCTTGAATGATGCCACACTGGGTATGTTTTATATTTTACTATTTATATTGTATTGTAAGGAGTGAAGACCTTTGCACAAAAAATTAATCAGTAAATTCTCTCAACAATGACAACAAAAAAATCTCTACTTGTAGTCTGGGCAGAGACTAAACATTGATATTTTGGTAAAGGAATTTAAAAAATAAAAAAATCAATTCTTTCAGTGCTACTTTGACACAGAATAGAACACTTGGTGGTAATGATCCATCAGAATAGAGTTAAGAATATTTTGCTGATGTAGGAATTCTTTTTCTCTGACAAAACTCTTCAAAATATATTGGCCTGATGCCTCATGGATGGCATGTTGATTCAATTAAGAATAAGGAGTCTCCAGGAAAACAGCTAATAGATTATGAACAGTATAATGCTACACCAATTCCTGAAAGCTGAATTAATGACCAGTGATTCCAGGTAGAGGCCCACTGGGACAGAAACTCTGTGAAATATTAGGCTATCCTCCAGAATAGCAAATTCCACACAGCAATATGTTCTTATTACTATTCCTACTTTAAAACCCAAATCTAGTAGACCCTCCCCACTGCTGAGCAGCATTTTGTTATTCTTACAGTGCTTAAGAAGTACTATCCTGCTTGATTCAACTTCAACTGTGCCTAAATAAATAAAATCTACCTGGTAATCAATTGTGCTTTTTTTTCTAATCAACTTCTGAAATAAAATTAAGGTTTCTTATCCAAAATAAATTAAGACTTTGTTTCTATATCTGCCCATCTCTTCTTCTCTACTAACATGTAGAGCTGTTGATCCACTTTAACAAGACTGAAGACTGGTTCAAGTTTCTACAATGATTAAATTACTACAAACTTCATGAAACTCATCAGCTGGAAAGAGGAGACCCAAAAAAGCATCTCTGACGTAAGGGAGACAGGAATTCAGACAGAAGGAGACAGTTATTGACTGTGTTTGGAATTTGACAGATGGCTGCACATGCACACATCTAGGACCCTGGCTAGCCACAGCACATGCCTCTGGTGCATGTCATGAGATGATGGAAAACTTAGGCTCACTTTTCTTAGAAGAGTGAGGGGATAACCTTAAAATCCATAGGAAATCAGTTATTAATAATTCTACAACCCACAAAATTACTTGTTTGTATTGTGTTTACTCATGCACTTGAAAATTCAAAAAGTTAGGGAATTTTTCATTTAAATGTGAATATTTGATACAAGTGTATAGCAAACAAATGAATTTCAATAGGGTACTTTCAGATTCACAGAAAAAGTAATTTCTAACAGTGACTAGAGAATTTTATTAGAGAAAAGATGTTCTTTTCCCAAAAACTAATTCTCCATCTCCTTTCCTCACTGCAGAGCTTTTGACTGTAACCTTTCCCACACCTCCTTCTCCCTTGTTCAATTCAGCAATGTTAACAGTCAGACTGATCCTTTTGTTTGACATAAAAATCTTTTGAGATAAATACTGAATTGAAGAAAAAAAGGAGACAACTTTTGAGTGGCAAGTTTGCTTCACTATTATTACTACTACTATTACTCTTATAGCTGCTTCATGCTTTCTAAGAACTAAATAGATAGTAAAGCAATTTCTGGGAAGAAAACCCAATTATGTAGGGGTTTTTTTCAAATCATTGCACCATTTCTTATGTGCAGTATAAGAAAGGCTTTAACATCACTATATATGGAACATCTATCTACTCATATAGGACCAGTAAATTCATCTTTATGCTGCAGCTCTGACTTATTTCCTTTCTATTTTCCAAAATGCTGAGATTGGCGATGAAGCTACCACTGTCTCCCTAAAGTGTTCCAGCATGATCATCCTCATGATGGGCTATCTGACATAATTACTAAACTTCCAAGGCATTGCTTGGGATTTAGAAACACTGCTGTCATTGTTTTTAACAAGATTACTGAGACTCTACCATATGCAAAACTTTGAAAATTTAGGTGGAACCACTAAACATCAATGACTACAACGGTTAGACTCAAATAAATCAAAACAATTGAAATAATATTACCATAGTGTGCCACCAGAATTGTATGACAGTTTTTCAAAAAATAAAGAATAATTCATCAAAGAATTTTACTTTGTTTTTCCTTCAAATATTCTTTTTTGATGTCACCTGTCAGCCATGACAAATAGTTCCCACAGTACTATCTACTCAATTGGTGCTGTAGAAATGGGTAAGCATTATTTTGTTTTATGCTGTTTCTAGAGAATTGTAAGTATTTTAGAGCTCTTATAAGCTATTGCTTAAGTGCTTGTCACTGTGATATTACAGTGAGTGGTCCATTCCAGAATATATATGCATACATATATCATATATATATATATACACATACATATAAATTGAACTTTGAGAAGATAGAAAAATAATGAAGGAAAAATGAAACTGGTAAATTAGTTCTAAGAATACCATATCTGTCTTTATGTTACAATGCATTATAGAGATGGGATTGGGAAAATTGGTGGAGAAAGAGTACTAATTTTTTTGATAAAAGGAAATAATAACAAAAACAAAAAATTGAGGTAAAAAGCCAAGCGTACAAATCTTGAAAAATAAATACTAGCCTTTACTATGATAACTGAGAGGAGAGAAGACCACGGCCACTTGGAAGTTTGAAATCAGAGATTTTGTATGCAGGGCTATGGGAATTCTGCAGCGAGATGCACACATCTGACTGCAACATGGAATGAAGTAATGTTGATCCCAATACAGAGCCAGCAAGGGAAGCATTACAACAGGCTAAGTGTCCATCTTCTGTTCTGCTCATCTCTGCCTGCTCTTGTCTGTAACATCTCTCTCTCTAGCAGCCCAACTGTGGATACTTCCTGAGAAATCTGTAGCTATCAACTGGAAGTCTTCAGAAGTGGAGAACAGGAAACCTGCTGTGATTCCTCAGTGGAAGAGGGGTATGTATGGCACTGAGGACAACACAAATACAGAAGAAGACCATGACTGCTATGCAGTTGTTTGCCTAAACATTACATTATTCCCCAAATATATCCTTTATCCTTCGTTTTCTGAGCTTTCCTAGGAAGAAATCTTATTAACACCAGCTTTTAAAATAGCTGTAGTGTGTGACACAGCTAAAATGCTAAAAGTCCATGTCTTGTGAAGGGTGCAATGATAGGCAGTTAGAGAAAATAGTTTTGGGTGAACAGCACTAATGAGTTTCAACAATTTCAATGTTTCCATACTCAATAACCCTGTTCCCTAACCTGTAATTCACCATAAACCTCTACAAATACTTGTGGCACTGCTGATTTGCTGCTGGGATTTATGGACTGAATGATGGGATTCACAGGCTACATTGTGCTTCATGGCAAAAGACATTCTTTGCCAAACAGTTACATGAAATTTATAGTCAGAACTAGCTGCACAGTAGCTACACTTCAAGAGTTTGATCCTGTGCAAACATATCCAAGCAAATAACTTGCCTACTGATTTAAAGGTGCACACTTTGGTTACAGAGATACTAGTCACATAAAAGTCACAAAGCTGTGCTTGTTGTTTTGCATATATTAACTTGGATCTCATGTCTCAGTTATTTCTCCCTTCATGAAGTATACTTAATATTCTTGAAAAGTATTACTGGTTTTACAAACCAAAGAGGAAGCCACTTTACGAAATAAAGGTTCCCACATATATTTTTATAATTCGTCTGATTTTCAAGTAGTTGGCTTCCCTTTCTCACTTCTGTATTTGTCATTTAAATAAGTAAACAAACTAACAAACAGAAAGCATTGCTCCTGGACTTCATTTTCCTGTAATTTTTCATCTTCTAACAAGAGTGCTTATGTAGCTTGGTAAAAGCTTTGTAAAAAGATGCCCTAATTGGTGCAAATGGATAGCCACAAAATCATCAGTTTAGCTCCACAGCCGTCACTAAACAAAGGAGTTTATAGACAAACTGTAGTGTTTCCTCCTGAGTTAGTTTCATTCTGACATTTATTTCCATTTGTACTCATTTTGCTTCTCACTGACTAAATTATTTCCCAAATCACCTTATTTTTTCCTCATCATTCGTTATAGTTGAGCACTACTACAAAATTGGTTTGGCTCAATTTACATACTAAATGCAGTAAAATGTGTTACCCCAGAAGTACATGCCTCAGAACGTGACAACCTGAAAACATGTAATTTTCTATGTTAAAGTGGGTTCAAAACTGTGAAATGTTGCTTTTTTTCATTCTTGCTTGGCAGATGAATTTGCTCTATTTCTAGTCCACCCCAGTCAGTTCTTAAAGTAATTTGTAAGCATTTATTTCACAGCAAGAGAAATATTTCATTTTATATAAGTTAGGCTTAAAAGTTAAAAGTTGTCCATCTTGGCCTAATTACGTGGTTATTCAAAATATTCTCTGAACAAGTCAAACTGGTGAAATTGCACTAAAAAAAAAGCAATTATGCTTTAATCTGGTCAGAAAACTAAGTGGAAACTGTAACTTCACTATTGATTTTAATACAAGCTGCTAAGTAAAATTCCCAGTGTTTCAGTGCAAGTCACCTCACTTGAATTAAGCAAATCCATTTAGAGTATATCATTATTAAATTTCTTTTGATAGTGTAAGCACATCTAAGATGCTGGAGAGCGCTGGGCTCATCACCCCATTTTTAGGCTACTTGTTCTCAGTCTACTTCATGCCAGAAAGATGTGCCTGCTCCTACTTGGTTTTAAACTGCAAGACAGGAGACATTTAAGGCTTTAAAGTACCTCCAAACCTTTAATACTGACCCTTCAGAGAACTCATATTCTTCAAGAACTGTGTAACGATTATCAAAACAAAGGTCTGAGTGTATCTGGGAAGTGTGGGCATTTGGTGTAGTTGGCAGAGAAAGGAAATTGCACTGAGACAAAACCAAGATGCAAAAGGATGGAAAGCTGTGCTATCCCAAGTATGAAAGATAAAAAAGAAAAAAAAGATATTTCTTATTTAGGAGTTAGCAACTTGTTTTATTTAATGTCATCCTATCCATTCAGACAAAATTCTACTTGCCCTATCCATTTCTAGAAAAGAGGCTCACCTGAACCTCAGCCAGCTGCACATATCCAGGGTCCCAAATGTTGTATACACAGTGTATTCATTGATGGCAATATATATGTATATATTTTTACATAGCATTCTGAAGAGAATGTTAACAGAATCCATTTGCCATTCTCATAAATGCTATTCCTAATATCAGATGTGAAATTAATAAAGTGAATTCCTTTCACTGATTGGACTGACCTTATAGGTATTTAGTAGATCAACAAGTTTTAAAATTTTAAGCTGTGTAATGTTTTATTGAGCCACAGTAAACTGTGTACATGTATAATATACAAGTAACTGAATGGTGCTAAGGCTTACACACAAAAACTGACCCAGGCAGATACAGTTCACAGGATACTCATATAGTCAAGTAATAAATATCAATAAGTTCTGAAAATCAAAAAGAACCAAAAAAAATTGAGTTCCTTAATAAATTGACTTATATTAATCGGTTACATTTCAGTGCAACTACTATTTAAAAAAAGAGCACAATTATTTTTAGTATCTAACTATTTTGAATCACAGCTAAAACAACACATTTCTGACAACTTTGTAAGTTTGTGTGCTAATCTTATCTTATTTCCTGTTTTACTTTATGCACAGTATAAAATGGAATGCTTTAAAATACTGCAATAAATTATCAGATGTTTAAGTTTTATATTGCCTTAAGTTTATCAGGAAGAAGTATACCTAAAATCACTGCTTAATTAGAATTCAATATACGATTCCTTGAGGTTTCACTTAGAGGAGTAAAAACTCACAATGGAGCTTTCAGTTTTTAAATATCTCTCACAAAGAGAAGGAGTCATTGAACAGAAATTTATCGCACTTTTGCCCACCTCGACAGCCTCTGGAAATGGAAAGCAAGCCCTTGAGGCTGGCCAGGTATCCAACAGGTCTACTTATCATGCAGTTTTCTCCTCAGCTCCCCCTTTCAACAGTGGATAAGGGCAAAGACTATCTGCATGCAATTACAATTTTTTGGGATGTCTTACAGTGACTTTGGTTTTATGTACCTTGTTTAAGGTACATAAGGCCAGCGGAAAAATAGTCAACTTCCTATTTCTCTTGGACCTTTGACAAATAATTCTCAACTTTACCCACAATTTATTAGCTATATCAGTTTATACTTTGTAAATGGTACAGACACTAGAAGAAATGTTTTGAACATTTTCTTAGTGAGAAGACTTTTTTGCAACTTCATATTCAAGGACTAGGAGTTTTTTCTGTTTCTGAATAGTAACTGGGTTTCTCTGTAACATAATGATGCATTTCTGGTTGTTGCCTGAACATTTTGTACTCAGTTGGATATAATAGTTTACCTTTTCCTCACAGAAGGAGTTGTTTGGGATAAGAAATATTGCAGCACTAGAAAAGGAAGTCTATAGAAGCTTTGTAGAGGACTTAGTACTGTGTAGGGGTGGTGTCGAGTGTAACCTTCAGGCAGAAGTGTTCTTCACAGTCCTAGTTTCTTAAAAAAGAACCTCTTTTTATTCTTCTGAAGGTCTAAAAACCTTTTTCAACATCTATGCTATTAACTGGATTTTTGTTGTCTGGTAATTAAGAAATTGCTTAAAATCAAGTACAAAATAAAAAAATACTCATTTGTTCCTTTCACCCTCCTTCCCCTCACTACACTTGCCTCTATACGTAATCTATTCAATTTATTTTTCTTATTTTTATAATTCACATTATGTCCTCAATGCTGAGTTTAGGGTTGAGGTAATTTTACAATGTTTATCAGTCCTAGTGTTAAAATAAATTGGACCAACTTGGTGTTTACAGCGGTCCGAGTTCAAAAGTGAGAATTATAACCATCCATGCTGGGAACCAGAGATTTCGTGAACTTTAAGCTTTTCTTCAGGCAGAGGAAGCTACACTCAGCTTGTCAAGGAGATTAAGGAGAAATCTGATTGACTCTGGAAGACTATTGCTGCAGTGGATTACAAGTTTGATCTTCTCTTTTTTCAGGGATAAACAACCTCAAGGGCTAGGACACTGGCACAGAAAAGCAGATAATATCACTGGCTGTGAAGAAAAAGTGTGGCCATATGGCAGGCCCAATAAATGAAAGCAAATGAAAGTGAAGCAATCAATTCAATAAAAGTATGGTTGTGTGCTGCTGTACAAAATTGACACTTTTATTTTTGTATTTGTAGATAAACGTGCACTCTTTCTCTAGCTCCTTTCTATCTTATTTATTCAGACTGTATACTCTTTTGGGAAGGTCAGTCTAGTATTAGGACTATGCATTGGATCCTGGAACTACCATAGTACAAATGTTTAAAATTGAGTCTTGGAATAATAGATTGAATAAACACAGGGATAAAGATTTATAGCTGCTGGTGGAGTGTGGAATTTCTAAAACTGCATACTGCACCGCATAAAAAGAAGGTAAATTAAGGAGAATTTAGCAGCTGACAAGAAATGCATGCCCTCTAACTCTTTGATCTCAAGGACCATAAGTGTATTCAAAGAATAATTAACAACTAAGAAAATAATACAAAATTTGAAATTGTCAGAACTGGACATTTCCCTCTAGACTTCATGTGTTATTTTTTCTTAAACAGGTCTTATTAGTGAATATAAAAACTAACAAAACCCCTACCAAGCAAACAACAACAACAAAAAGATAATGACAAAAAAGAAGGATTTCAAAGTTCTCCTTGGTAATATTTATTATATTCAAAAGCTATTGCAAGATAAAACATCACACATCCACATATATATACACTATATATACTATATAGATACTTATTTGAAAAATAGGGCTATCCTAGAACAACAAGTAAGTAATCCACAGTAACACCCAACAGCATTAATTTCAGTGATAGCACATCTGCACTAAAAGCAGCTTTCTCCCTTCTCAGTGTATGCTTTCTGAGTAAGATCAAGAAAGGATTCTGATGGTTTTAACTCTATCCTAAAGCAAGATGATCACTAAATCAGATAAACTATTAATCTCTTTAAAGCTTGTTACTCCTGTTTTGCCAAGGCTGAGATGCTTTGCAGCAAAAAAAGCAGCCAGGACTCTTCCTGCCAAGAATCAGACATCTCATGCATGTTTCATAAATGTTTCTCCACTGAAAACTCAAGGATTAAGCAAACAATAGTTCAGTTTGCAAAAGCTTCCACTAATGATTTTTAAATAACTGGAAAAGAAATCTTGGCCCCATTTAAAACAACAGTAAATTTTACCTCTATCTTTTAGCTACAATACAAACCCTTTCAAATTTATATGTCATCCCAGTGCACTGAATATGCTGATAAGTATTTTTGCTACACTTATTAAACTCCCAAATACCCAGATATATGGCTTTTTACTATTAAGTAAAATCCCCTTAAAAATTTTATAGATAAATCCATACTTATGCCTGCATTGACTATTCATAGAAAATATTCACTTTAAGAAACTAAGGTTTCATAATAAAGATTTTCCATTTATAACATAACATCACCACACCCTAAAATTATGTATGAAATAGATCAGCTCTCAAGAAACCACCTTTTATAGCAAGATGAAAAACATTTCAACAGAACAGCAACATTGTGTCTAAAAGAATGTTGATAAAGAGTCCTTCTTTACTTAGAAAATCATAAACTTCATGCAAGAATAGAGAAATAATAATAAACACCATCAAGATTTGCTTTTCAAGTATTCTGGAATACCAACATGGAATATTAAAACACGCTAAGAAATAGGCTTATCGCCTGATATGCATCATGAGCATAATCACTGTCATTGCACCTCACACACCTCACACAACTGGCAACTCAGTGGAGAGAAGATAAAGAGAAATTTTCCTTTCCAGGCAGTAAAATGGCAAGAGAGCTGCTCACAAACAGCCACTGGATGACTGCAGTAGCCTCTGCTGCTCTAATGATGCACAGATGTAGGTGCAGCTGGAAGGGCTTGAAGGGCTGGCACAGCACAGTGCTCAGTGGACCACTTCCAGCCCCGGCAACACAGAGCTCAGCTGAGAAATCCTGCCTTCTTCTTCCCAACATGAGGGACTCTCCGCTAAGAACCGATGACCCTGTGGAGATTCAGCTGCAAAAGGACACACCATGTTCTTGAAGTAGAGAACACCATATGCCATTTAGCTATCACAGGATATGTAAGCTCTGTAGTGGCTGTGTGAATGTCACCATATTAATGTGGAACATATCACCTGAAGGGCAAATATTAAAAAATATTTCCTCTGTGTGTACCATATCTATATAAGATATGCACTGTGTCCATATATGTGCACAGTTTGGTAGAAAGTATTTTATACTCACAGTTGTGCAAAAAAACCCCTCACTTACTTGTAATGAATATTCTTTGTCCTATTTGCATTTTTCAGTTTGCAAGCAGAAAAACACAGAATTCCCATGGTTCTTCTTTCATGAAATGGTCTAAATCCCTCAATCTTACCCTTTAAAATCATAGAGTATGTTCCAGACCACATAAACTCACAAGACAGAGGGCAGTGCTGCATTGCAGTAATTGAGATGGCTCTTAGAAATCCTGGACACCAGCAGTCGTGGCCTTATGGCAGTGTGAGGTACCTCTGCTAGTTTGAACAGATGCCGTGTGCTATGGTCATGGCTGGACTGCTACTAGTGTGAAAAAACAGGTTTGTTTGCCCAAAGACACACTGCTGTGGGGCACAGGACTTTGCTGAGCAAGTTTCCTTAAGGCTTAGAGTGTACTTGAAAGCAAGCAGTGTGGTCCTTTAACTGACAGCATTAGCCAGAACATCCAAGTACACCTCTCACTAGAAATCAGAAGTTAATTTTTCTTCTCTGTTGGAAGTTGCATGCTTTAATTAGTCATCAGAAAATTAATATAGTCAAGATTGCTTAAAAAAGTTCAAGGTTTATTTGGCTTAGGAAACAGAGATAAAATGCAAAATAGTATGCATTCTACAGAATTAAAGTCACTGAGTCAAAAAATTGTGTGACAACCGAACTTGCTAACCTTAAATGTATTTGTGTGCATGTACAAAATAGTAAATACATGAAGCTGCTCTCTGACACTTTGGATTTGTAAAGCAGCTTTTATGAACATTCTCTACCTATCATGGTTTAACCCCAGCAGGCAACCAAATCCCACACATCTCTTTCATTTTTCCTCAGTGGGATGGGGGAGAGAATCAGAAGAGTAAAAATGAAAAACTCATGGGTTGAGGTACAGACAGCTTAATAGGTAGAACAGAAGTCACAAAGAAGAATTCACTGCTTCCTTGGGCAGGTATATTTTCAACCATGCCACAAGAGCAGGGCTCCATCACACCTAACCATTACTTGGGAAAATAAACACTATCACTCCAAACATCCCACTCTTTCTGTTTCTTCCCAAGATTTACATGTTGGGTATGACACCATATGGTGCCAAATACCCCTTTGGTCAGTTCAGATCAACTGTCCCAGCTCTGTCCCCTCCCAATTCCTTGTGCACCCCCAGCTCACTGGTGGGATGAGGAGCAGGAAAGGCCTTGACTGAGCAAGCCCTATTCAGCCACAGCTAAAACATCCCTTTTATCAACATTGTTTCCAGCACAGATCCAACAGCTTCATACTACCTACTATGAAGAAAACCAACGGTATCCCCACCAAACCGTACTGAAAATCCAGTCCTAAAGGGAAATGCTGATCTCATTGTAAGCAATCAAAAATTTTCATTTGGCTACAGTGACATGAAAATATCATCATGAATATTCCTCCCTTCCTCACGGAACCTAAAATAGTCAACAGGCTCCTAATATAAATCCTGCTGTAGCTGATGAGGAACTCCCTTTTAATTTCAACAGGTACCTCGTACAATAATACAAAATCTGGTTTGAGGCAAGTAATGCCATATGTGCTCCTTCTGGATCTACGAAGACCTCTACTTGGTATTAACAGTCAGTAGAAAACAAAACAATACAGAATACAAATACTTTTGTGTTCTTTACAGTTGCGTTTTTAGGTTGAGTATTTACGATACTCTTTTTGTATATGGCACTAAATTTGTTTGTGTTTTTTTGTATATGGCACTAAATTTATTTGGTTTTATGCTACAAAATAATGTACAATAGGTAACAATATTTTATCTATTTAATATCTATTTAATTTAAACAGTGATATTGTTCTGCCCAGGATATGAGATGTCTTTTTCAGAAGGATCAGGCTTCCATCTGATCATCCATTTGTTGGTAAATATTTTGGTGTCAAGTGAGGTTTCCATTGCAAATCCTAAAAAGTCAGAGTTGGATCATTTAACTTTTCTGCTGACTCGTAAATCTGTGGCACAGCTGTAATGAGACGTTGATGGGGAAAAGTGCTATTTCTTTTTAACACAAAGGTAGCCAGTGATTCCAGCATGTCAGGAAATAGCATAGCCTCACAGAAGGAAAGCTCCTGACAAGAGGAAGATATATGAGTGAAGCGGATTTCTCGGGCTAGTAAGCAGAAACCCTGGCTATCTAGCTGAGGAGAAGATGAGAGAATAAAGACTGAAGACAAGAAAAATGGAGACTTTAAGCAACATACCTACACACATTTATATACTGCTGTCACTGAGCTTTTCTCATTTTCAATAAATGCAACACACAAACAAAAAAATCCATCCAATTTTCTATGTCAGAATTCATATACAATAACATTTCCCTGTGACAATAATTTGTAATGGAGAAATTCATTATACTTCCACTGCACATTTTACATCCTCTACTTTTCTATGCCTGAGTGAGTAGGCTGCTTGTTTCTGTCTCTCCATTCTTCTCACTTTGGATGTAACAAATCTCTCTTTCTGGGGTCTCCAAAAGTTCATTCTTCTTTCACATAAAAGCTCGCTGTAATGACTGAGAAACAGTAAAACACATCCAAATAGAATTTCAGATACACTGCTGGACTGTTTATTTTGCATTTGATGTGCACACAGGTAGATAAGGGATTATTAAGCTTAATTCAGAAGAGCTCCACTGTTCCTGAAGCAGACTGTTTAAGCTCCATGAGCCAGTAAATGCAGCTACATGACTCATTTGACTGCTGGGGCAAGCACCTACACTTCAGGATTAGGAGGTCTACTGCTATGTACAATATAAATCATGTCTACTCCCTGACCACTATGTACTGTGCTCTGTGGTGGATGGAAATAGTTATTTAGCAAAATTCTCTAAATTTGAGGGTCTTGTTTTAACTTTGCCCATTGTTCTCTATGCATTATCAGCCCAAGCACAGGTTAATAAATTGTAGCATTTGTAAAAACTCAACTAATCTTTGCTCCAGCTACCAGGCCAGCTGTGAAAGATTTGCCCTGATATGGGAAACAGGAAAGGTTTGAGTCACCTTTTTTATCTTCACTCTGTAAACACTGCTTGGCAGCCTAGATCACTTTTAAGTACTCAGCTGTTGTAGTCTGGACCGTTAGTCAACTCCTGACCTTATTCCCCTCTGCCAGGGACTGACAAAAGGAAACAATTGCCAGGGACCTGGATAAAAAGCAGGTCAGGTAGTCGTTCTTCACAATCCATCCATCCATCCATGGAAATGAGTACTTTCATATTTAGGAGTTGTGCCACCAGCATAAAACAGCTCCTGGAAATTTTGTCTCTCCTTATTTTGGGGAGAGTCAGGCCCAACTACCTGCTTTGCTACACTTCATTATAGAAAAAGAGACAGGGTACCTGCTCCAATGCTTTGAGTAACAATCTGCTGAAAAACTGTTTCTGCTGATGCAGGTTTTAATTTTCATACATAAAAATAAAAATAGATTTAAGATGAAAGATCTTCTGAAAAAATTTTCCATTTGAAAATGTAAGATAAGTTTTGTTCAGAAACAATAACATAGAGTGAGAGATAAAACACTATGGGCGTAAACTAATATAAATGGTTACTGAGAATTAAGTCATTAAGAGAAAGCATAAATTAAAATACATACAGTTCAGACACAGTTCACTTGTTTATTTTACATTGTTGAAATGTTTTAGAAACTGTGCTTCTATGAGGCTGTGTAGAAAGAAAGAATGCTATTTTCAAAATTACCCATAAAATTGTTTTTATTTTTATTTCACACTATGGCACGAATACAAACTTGTCATTAGTAATCTAAATTCAGAAAACAGTGCACCAGACCTTCTTCTGCAGTTATTCTGCAGAAGTTATTCTTCTGCAGAAGTTATTCTTCTGCAGTTATTCTGCAGTTATTCTGCGTAAAACGAAAAACTACTGCTTTTTCATTTTAAGCAGTAATTTAAACCCATTGGAAGATCATGCTTTTGTCTTTACTCTCAGCCTAATTCTCACTGCACCCTAATAGGCCAAGCAGTCATGGCAGGTGTAATAAACAATCTCTGCATTGCCAAATATATGCAGAAATTGAAGGACATAACTAAGAAAGCTCCTGCACTAAATCCAAGAACTTACTGTAATTGATGTAAAACCTGATGCAGCTCCATCTGTCTATTTCATCACATGTCTGTTGCTCTTTATTTTTCCTCTTGGAATACTTCTGAACTTACCTGGGCTTTTATAAAGGAGTAGGCGAGAGATGACGCTCACATGACTAAAAAAAAAAAAAAAAAAAAAAAAAGGCAAAAAAAAAGCTTCAATGATCCCTGGTCATTTTACGCACATTATCTTTATTGCTGGGCTGAAGTTTCTTCCCCTAAGCTTCCAAAAAAGCTATGAAGTTAAATTTGTTTGACACAACATGAAGATAAGAACATCTGATGCAAATGATCCCCTTAACATTCTAACAAAATCCTAGAGACTAGAAGTGTAAGTGGAACTAGAGCAGGAAGTTTGAAACTGGGATGAAATTCCACTTTCTTCATGTTAATAATGAGTTCTGCTATCTTCCTGCTCTCAGTGTAGGGAAAAAAAAGTCTATCAGTACTGAGGAAATCTTATTAGATTCAACCCTATTTTTAAACAGCTGGGATCAAAATCTTCATTCAGACACACTGGTGCCACTCCATTAAATTCCAGCAGTGGCACCACTGGTAGAAAAAGAATGGCACTCAGATTTTTCACCATTAAGTAATCTGTTTTCATTACCTTCTCAGCAGTTTGTTTCATTTGCCTGCAGTAGAGAAACTAAAATTAGAAAACATTTCATGTTCATAGTTAGTTTGCTTCTGATGTGAAAAAAACAAGTCTATAAATTTGTCTATTGGATTATGGCTTGTGCAATTCTCTTGTAAAGTTGTCTTTACATTATAGTGATGAACTGTAAATGGTGTAGTGCATTATTTTGTCCAAAGTAATTCAAATTAATGACCCTAGAAATATTATTTTAGGTGACTGTTATAAAGCATTGACAATACCCACGAATATTACCAGCAGAATTCCTTTTCTTTTTTGTAATGCATGCATTGCCATGTGTTAATAAACTATTTTCTGATCATCTTCAGAACTTTTTGTCTTTTGCAGAAGTTCCACTTGCCAGTCTTGTGTCAATTCTAGTAGCAAATGAATGTCAGGTAAATGCTGATAGCAAACCATCAAAAGTGTGAATAAATTTTTCTTGCCTTTCCTTTCATACTCATGTTCACATTTCACATTAACTAAAGCATCACTGATTCTGACTGAAAATAGAAAAAAAAATTGGGAGTGTTGTGATCTCCTAGGTTCTTCACCTTGTAACTGTGGGAATTATGTTAGCTTAGAAAGTCTAAAAAATACTTTATTTTTTCATTTAAATAAAACTTTCAAAAAGAGAAAAACAAAAATAAATCAAATTATTTTTCCGATTCGGATAAACATTACTCTGGATCCTAAAAATGGATTTGCTTCTCAAGAATGGAAGAGGTGTGTATCCTCTTGTACTGTACTGACTCATATCATCCTTACTAAGAAAGTGTTAAGCCTTACCAACCACAGAGAGTAGCACTCTGAAATTATTGAAAAAAAGCCCGACCAAATTTCTTCCAAACCGCACAGCACCAGAATTAGCACACATTTGGGAAATATGCCATCATAGCAGTATCCAGATACAGTCTTAAGAGGCTTAAAGATCAGAGGAGGATATGAAATGATTTGAGCTTCACAGAAATTTCCCATGACTGAATACTGATGTCAAGACCACTTCTAAGGTAAATTAAATGGATCACAATAGCATGGAGTCAACCAACTTCTGGATTTCGAAAGAGAGGACTGAAGAGTAAGTTTTCTATTAAGTAATATTGAAAAAAAAAAACCTACTGTGGCAATTATGCCAGCGAACACCTGTTTTCTGTAGTTGTCACAGACCTGTTGTGCCTCACTTTGTCCTGAAGAAACAGTTCTGCAGCTCATCCACTTGCATCCACACTAAGGCTGGCCAGTCAGGAGAACCAATAACTTTGTCTGCACTTGCACATCTCTAATTTTTTTCAATTAGAATAGTCAAAATACATTTCTCATTCAAAATATATTTCTAAAATTCCTGCAGTAACTTCTCAATCTTTCTTCCTGGCAAAATACTACAAGTGAATCAGCATTAAATATGCATTTCTTTATTTTAAAGGTCATTCAATAGTCACACACCAAACTAACTTTAAAGGTAAAGCAGAGGTTGAAAACACATCCAAAACAATACTCCTCAGATAACATTTGCCTGTAAATCCCACAAAAAATTAAATTAGTTTTTTAATATGTCACACCCTTCTAATTTCTTAGATGCAGCTAGATATTTTATACTCACAACAAACTTTCCTTACTGCAGGAAAATAAAAAAAAAAATTCAACATGCTGTATGGAGTATGTGTTCATGTACCAGAACTACAGAAACCCAAAAATCTTTTTATCCTAGATGGGCAGAATTAATTTCAGATTTAATCACACTGCTGCATAATCAGGACCACTGATAAGGAGGCACAGAATAATTCTGTTAACAGAAATCTGATGCATGCACAATGCTGTAGCATGCACAGTGCTTTAATACAAAAATAAGAGATGAATCCTCTGAATGTGGCTCATAAAAAGGACATGAAGACCAGGTCCACACTGACCATTCCAAAAAAATGTGCCACAAACAGAAATTGAGTGGCTGTATCCATCTCAGTTGAAACCTAAGACAGCAGAAAATCAGCATCTTTAACACAACATCTGCTCAGAAAAATAACCCATGGCATTAATGAAGGATTGCACTTTTTTTACTAATGATGAGATTTCATATTTATTTTCAATGATGATTGTTTCATGAAAGTTAATAGCCAAAGGTAAATATAAGATGGAATCCTAAGAATTCCAACTGCAGTCACTTCTTCATGCTGTCTTCAGGGAATACCATCTTTGGCTTCATGAAGAAAGAGGAAGGTGATGGT